>JAZHPH010000447.1:0-70003 GCA_037356405.1 Nasonia oneida | reverse complement strand
ATGACGTCATTTGTTATGTCTCCCCATACCGGCTTACTTACTACTTACGGGAATAAACCCCGAAGTTAAATCAAACATGGATAGTGGTAGCAAATTAAAGATCTTGCCCAAATCATAAGAGCGAGCTATAAAAATCTCTGCATGACAGAAGATAACTTACAGCAATTCCAGCGCCCGGAAACTCAGGGGAGGGAAACCCAGATAACCCCGAGTCTCAGATCTCGGATAGCGGGTACAACAAAGGAAGCCCCAACTACTCCACAGGATAGAAATAAATAAAATAAAGAAGCAGATAATCAACCTAAAAAGGCAGCGTGGCAGGAAGTCGTCACAAGAAAGTCAAAGAAAAAGAAGAAAAAGGCAAGCAAAGAGGATAAAAGTGTCCCTGGCGTTACAAACCAGAATAGGATCAGTAAGGATGGACCTAAGCGGGCAAAACCTTCCAGACCGGATGCTTTAATCATCAAGGCTGCAGAAGGAAAGAGCTATGCAGACATTTTGTCAAAAATGAAAGCGGCTTCGTCACTTAACACGCTGGGGAATAGCGTAAATAAAATACGCAGAACAGTTGCAGTAGATCTTCTAATAGAGCTTAAACGTACAAGAGAAGTCAACCTCGGACTTCTCCAAGAAGCAGTTAAAGCAGTACAAGCGGAAGGCGCCACAATAAAAGCACTCCATAAAGAAGAAACCATTGAAGTAAGAGATCTGGACATGCTTACCTCAAAAGAGAAGGTCATAGAAGTCTCTACGATAAGATCTCTGCGAAATACGCATGGTGACACGCAGATTGCAGTGATACGGGTACCAGCTCAGATAACGGCTAAGATCACTAAGCTACAGAAGATCGAAATAAGATGGGTCAACTGTATTATTACACTAATAGTGATCAACAAGCGATAATAATGAAGATAAGAATATCGAAGCAGATATTCAACGGGAGGGCAACGACAAAAAGAGTCGGTTGGAAAACGAAGGATTATGACAAGAGGGCATTCTTGCTGGCTCTAGAAGAAATACAGCTGTTTGGATCTGCGAATGATAAGGTCGAGCAGGTAATGGGAAATATTACCCGAGGCTGCGACGCAACGATGCCAAGGAAGGCTCCCAACAATAGATGCCAGTATACTGGTGTGATAAAGAAATTGACGTGGCCTGCAAAGAGTGTCATTGAAATAGAAGACGAGAACAGCGGGCTTCGAAGAAATATTACAAGACTGGCCGTGGAAAAGAAATAGAATACGCCCTAAATAACGAAATAAAGGATGCTAAATGGATACTCAAGGTAAAAATCTAAGAAAATAAACGACGGTAATGAAGAAGATAAAGGGAGGTTATATACCCCCTCCTAAGAGCCCGAAATTGCTGGACCGTATTGTGACCACACTGTTCCCCCTTCAACTGAAAGTAACAGCTATTCCTGAAGCAGAGGCAAATGGCGGAATCATTCCAACAAAAAGACATAAGATCTTACATAAGATCTTGAGTAAAATATTGAAAAAACTTTTTTTCTGCGATGGTAACCAGATCTTACATAGGATCTTGTGTGAATTGTTTTATAAATTCGCTGTTGAAGATAAATGTTCCTATATATAATCTTCGGCTAGATCTAATGTAATATATGATATATTATTGGTTAGGAAATTATTAATGAATGAAGGACATTTCAAAATTGTACAAGTATAACATCCATATAATAAAATAAAGTTTTAAATTTTAACTACAATCATTAACGAAAATAATATGGTACATGATGTTCTGTAGGCAACAGTAACCTATATTGTATCTTTTGAATTCTTAGGATCTATTTTTTATCTACCTTCTGGACAACTTTCGGATTCATCTTCTGATTCATATTCTGATTCATCTTCTGATTCATCAGAATCAGAATCCGTATCTTGAGTATGTGATGGTATAATAATTAAATTTTCCATATCTTCAGATAAGCATTTGTGTTTTTTATGAGATGTTGGCCTTGACAACGTTATAAAAGGATCTGAATTAATGAGTAACCTTTTGAACATGTCTGTGTTTGTATTTACCCTACTGCAAAAGAAACAATAAAAATTTACTTTAATACTTTTCTAAAAAGCTGTAGAATACTTAAAATTATATATGATTTGAATTATATACCGAGAAGTTTTCCTTGAAAATCTATCTCTGAAGCATTTTACAAGTTTGTGGTTGCTTTCTTGTGCCTTCTCTGGCATCATTCCAATTGGTAACACAAAGTTATCAATAATCGCATGTCCGTGAATCAAAATAATTTAATATTATACCAGTTGTATTTATTTATGTACAATTTTGCTTTTTCAATAAGACGATGTCAAATTCTAAAAGAGTTTTAATATATTTTAGTGCTATCAACATACAATTTCTTAACGTTTTTGGTAAACAAACTATATTTTATTTATATTTTAATTGTTAAATTAAAATGCTTCATTTTAATCAGTGTCTTACTCTCAAAAATAAATGATAATCATTCCATTCGTTACAAGATTGGTCGTTGAAGAACATATGACAAAAGTGACTTAAGCACGTTTGAAGTCACAATTAATTTGTTAACAAACCATGCACTGGCTCAAAATGATTTTGAATGCGTTTATGTTTAAACTTCCGTAGTAACATTAGTAATATTCTTTACTAACTACTTACCAGTTACATTTGAAATAATATCAGGGTTATTAAAAAATGTTCTAGCTGTGTTTCCGTCATTTGTATTTCCAAAGTTTTGAGTAGGAGCATCAACCAATATACCTAACTGACTTAATAGTTTATCTTGTATTATTTTTTTCCTTTTATTGATAATACCCTGTTCTTCTTTTGGAACCTACGATAAGAAAGAAAAGGTAAAATGACATATATTAATCTATTTACATAGAACTAGTAATATTGTTCGTATTTATAAAAGTGCAAGATTTACTGCTAAATTATAATGTCAACAAGCTAAAAATTTATAAATTTCATGAATTTCTAAGCTTAGAATCATTAACGCTATAAATTACATTCATACAAGAAAAAACTAAGGTGTCATTTAATGAAATCTGTTTTTAAATTATTTGATTTTGCAACTATTACATTAATTCTTTTAGTTACTATTTCTATCTTAACAGATTTTTCGTCTTAGTATTTACTCAAACTTAATGTTTGGATTATAGAGCTACCAAATAATCACATTCATGTACTTACACGCCACTTTTTAATGTCTAAGCGGTATGATATATGCAGTACCAATTCCATAAATCGGATTCGAGCATGCAACACAGAAAATCAGTAGTTTAATGCGTTATCATTAATTTTTCTTTGTACTACATTTTCCAAACTATTCAGTTCTGATATAGTAGCACTACAGACAAAACATCTTTGAGTTGACGATCTATTCAGTGCATTGCAAATCTAAAATTATTATTATATTTTTATATAGATATTTAAATTATTTTCGATAAAATATATTTAGATGAAAATGAAGTTGATTTTGTAAAGTTTACAACCCAACATGTTTAAACTTATTGGATAGAATAACGTGGATTATCTACCTATCCATGCTGGTAAATATTGATTCTACTTTAATTTAACGTGGATATCTGCATAGGCTATTCACTTAAATGTTCAAATAATATTAAAGCGGGGTTGATAATAAAAAACAAGGAGCTTTTAAGTTACAAAATAGTTCATATTGATTGTAACATCTAAATGGTACTGTGCAAATTCAACGACGAATCAATTGTCTCACCAAGTTATAGACTTGTTATAATTACATTTTCTCAGAAATTAATGCAAAAAATTCATGTAGATTAATTTAGTCAGATAATTCATGCAAATATCCACGTTGAAGCGATTATCCACTTGTGCGTGAGTGAGAGCATGATGTTTATGTGTTTTCGAGTACGTAGAAGTACTCTTTAGTTAGTTTCTTGAATCCTGAGATAGAAGCAGTGTTGCGAATGTGTGATGGTAGGTTGTTCCATAGGTATGAGGCGCTGATATGAAACGAGTTCCTCAGCGTCTCCGTCGCGAAGGTAGGAATATCCAGAGGTGTCACCTCCCCCCTAACAGGCCGGAGTGTCACGCGGAAGTCGAAGTATGCCAGTACATATGATGGTACGGCTGTGTTAAACATCTTTCGTAAGAAACAAGCAGTGAAATACATCCTGTGTCCTGCAGTGGTTAGCCACTGCAGCTTCCGCCTGTACGAGGAGATGTGCTCATCTCTCCTTACACCATAGATGGACCGAATTCCTGTATTCACGAGCCTCTGTAGTTTTAAGTCGAGTTACTGCGTCAGGTCACAGTATACAAGAGAGCAATAGTCAATAAGGGGAAAAAGGAGCGCTTGCACTAAGTACTTGCGCAACCAGAGATTGGTACTCTTTCTGAAAAAGTAAAAACTGTACATTAGTGAGTGAGCACGCTTACACACTTGTGTAACGTGCTCCTTCCACGTAAGTTTAGAGTCGAGCACCAATCCCAGATTACGCACGGAGGATTCAAAGCTGACCTGGGCATCCCCAATGTTAATATAGGTGTTAGCTGTTAAGGGTAATGCGTTTATGTAGTAGGGAGAGCCCAGGACGATTTGTCATCTTGTTTGATAAAGAATCGAGCTCTTCCAGGTGGCATTGACTGTAAATTTGCAAGTCATCCGCATAGATGAGATGGGAAACATCGGTATCAAGGCAGAACCCGATGTCGTTGATATACAATGCGAACAGCAAGAGATCCAAAACGAATCCCTGTGGGACGCCGATGTTGAGACGCCGATGAGAAGAACGCTCACTATTGTCACCAACGACAGCCTGCTCTCTCCCAGAGAGGTAGGAGACAAACCAGCGAATAACTTGCTTTGAGAAGCCGAAAGTGGATAGCTTTCTCAGGAGCCTGACGTGACACACAGTATCAAACGCCTTGCTAAAGTCGAAGAGAAGGAGTAGTGTTACTTTCTTTTTGTTTATCCCGATCCTGGCATCATCAGTTAGCTTAATTAGGCCATACTGAGTGCTGTGACCAGTGCGGAAGCCTGTTTGAAGGTTGTCTAGCAATAGCCTTGATTCAAGGTATTCTGAGACTTGCTTGTGCACCAGCCACTCCAGGGCCTTGGAGAGAAAGCAGAGAAGTGAAATCGGACGGTAGTCAGTCAGGGCTGTTTTGGTGAACTGATTTTGTTGAGTGCCCGCACAAGTGACAATTTCCAGGCAGATGGGAAGCAGGCTACGCTCAGAGACAGGTTGAAAATGTGACTTAGTAAGGGAGCGAGAATCGGCAATGCTTTTGAAATGACAACCTGTGGAATGCCATCACTTCTCCTGGCCTGGATGTCAAAGTGCGATACCGCAGCCAACACATCCGATTCCGTTATAGGGCTGAACTCGAAATGTTCCGGGAGGTTAAGACTTTCCAGAGTGAGAAGATAATCCTCAACAGCAGAAGCCAACGGATCGTTGGAGATCGCGCTGAAATGCCCGTTGAGTTCATCTGTGGTAAATCGAGATGGTAAGGGGTCCTTGGTGGCAGAAATTCCAAGTTTCTCCAGCTCTCTCCAGATCTCGGCAATGTCGGTCAAGACAGACAGGCGTGAGTAGTAGTAATTCAGCCTGGCTTCCTCGACTTGTTTATGGGCATAGTCTCTAGCTAATCTGTAAATGCAGAGATCTTGATCGAGCCTAGAGTCCCTGAAACGCCTGTAAAGTCTATCCCTCTCGGATACAAGGTCACGAAGAGCCGCGGTGTACCACGGGTGACGTTGTCGTCTTGGTGTCACAGTCCGCAATGGGGCGAGATGGTTAATGGCGTGAGTAAGGTTAGTGTTAAGTAAGGATATGCATTCGTCGAGTGATGAAGTGGTGAGAGATGACCAGTCACATTCGCTAAGAAAGTCCGTTAGCTTCTGGGCGATAATTCCTTTAAAGTTTCTGTAGGTGTATGTGTTAGGTACGTAGCGTGGAATCTGTACGTCGAGAGTGGCCGTGATAAGGTCGTGTCCGTTGATGAAAGGTGCGTCTGTCTTCCAGTATGACAGCAGGCGATCCTGCTCGTCAATTAGACAAAGGTCAAGCCGGGTATCAGAACCCTGTTTATGGTGCGTAGCACGATAGGGAACAGGCAAAAGGGAGTTCTCATCAATGAAGGCCCTGATGAAATTGGAATCTTCAGACGAGGAAAGCTGGTCAGAGTTGAAATCTCCCATTATAACCTTCGTGGAGTAATTGTGTATGTGAGTTGTTAGCTGGTCTATAAAGTTAGAGCCTTGGAAAAAAGGAGCATGAGGTGGACGGTACACAACCCGCACGAAGGTGGGGGAACTCCCTTAGCCGATACCTCACAAAAAGGTATTCAGGCTTGCCTGGCTTGCCAGACCTTTCACCGTCGGATGATGAAATAACACTAACCGTCAGTTATTTATGTATATAGAGGGCCACACCTCCTCCGTTTCTGTTTCTATCCCGTCTGTACAGCAGGTAATCATCCAGTGAAGGGATGGATGTCACCTTGTCGCTTAGCCAGGTCTCAGTAACAGCTATTACGTGGAATAGAGAGAGAGTGGATAAGAAGAGCCTGATCATCTCAATGTGACCTGTGAGTGAGTTCGCATTGAAATGACAGACCCTTAGACCTTCAGACAGAGATACCTTAGAACCGGACGAAGACACGGCAGTTGAATTTGATGGTGGATGTGGTGGAATGAATTTTGTGTGTGGTAGCTTCATTGTAGAACAACGTTGACGGCAGGCAGAATCCGAGCTAAAAAATCATTTAGCTCGGCGTCGGTGTTGATGACGGTGGCGCGCTCGTTGTCATCGTTGCAGGGAATAAATAATCTCCCGTCTCTGACGAAAGTACGGCAACCCTGCCTCTTCTTAGCCTCCAGCCTGGCCCTTGAACGCAACTTATGGACGTCTGAAGGGAGCAGCTCATTGATCTTTATGAGCCCTTGATGTTCAGGGCTCAGGGCTCTTGCATCCTCCAGTAAGGTTGCGTCCAACTCGTTGGTGTGTAGCTTGCGTTTGCGGGCCTTAGCTACGACAATTGAGCGTGCGAGCGCACTTGAAGAGAGGGTGACGGCTAATGGTGGTAGTCTGCCGTCACCCCTGGCGGAGTTGTTGGTTGCATCTAGCCTCCCCATGGTCCTGACTGATGCTATGTCCCTTCTGAGGACCGTGGGGTCAAGCGCGCTCAAGACTGAGAATGCAAGGAGATGCAGCGAGGTTTCGCGGGTGTAGTGCAGGCCCGTGACAACAACCACACTGTTGGAGGTCTGCTCCTGTCGCCTCCTGACCTCTGCCAATTCACTGCACAGACTGCAAATCTCCGCAGCGTTGGGTACAGTGCTGCTGCTGTCCTGCTGCATTGTCGGGCTCCTAGATGAGAGATCTTGAATTTGTGCCTGCGGCTCGGTGATGGTGGACTCAGCATTTTGTATGCGAGTCTTGAGTGCAGGCAGCTCATTGAGGGCCTTAAGACGCTGCTCAATCTTGGAGATCCTCTCTGACACAATGTTCTGGGTCTTGAGGGACTCCGTTTGAGTGTTGCGGATGTCATCTAAGGTTACACGAATGTCCCTCAAGGCCGCCTCAACGGGCGGCGTATGTGTCGTTGCGCCGTCCAAGCGAGTTGGTGAGGGATTCCGCGAAGGGTTGGCTGATGGTGGTGCTGACCTTGTCTTCTTGCTTGCCGGTTGCTGCTGTTTGGGAGTACCCTTGCCTGCTGCTGGTGTTGCAGTTACTCTAGTCACGGTTATTGCAGCAGAGGTGGATTTTGTCCTCACTTTGCTTCCCTTGCCGTTGCTCTCTGCACAAGTGGGACAGGCCTGCCTGTCGTTTACCACTATAGCCCTTACGTTGGCAGCGTTCTGGCACTTGACGTGGAAGTCTAATCCACAATATTCACACCTTTTCGGGTCTTTATGCTGTATGGATTGTCTACAGCTGCTGCATTGTTGAAAAGGCACTTCCACGTTCTTCTCGCCTTTTACACTCATTTTTTTCGTCGATAACTTATTGGCAGTCGGTAAAGCAGATATTCGTTGGAGGATGGTAAGTTGAGACGGAGTGAGAGAGTAGATGGTGTGACTCTTACGGCTAGATGGCGTGTTGAGAACGTGAAAGTGCCGACCTCGAAACAGTGTGAAGACGCCTTGAGGATTCTCCCGCGATGCAGTAGATTTCGCCACGATATAGATTGCGAAGAGAAAGAGACGCCGTGCAGGTGCGAAAACAAGCCAATCCAAGCGAAGCAGTTTTGCAGGTTAGGAGCAGTGTAGAAAGTTTGCGGGAGAGAGAGAGAGAGAGAGAGAGAGAGAGAGAGAGAGAGAGAGAGAGAAAGCCCGCGCCGGCCGCATAGCTACTCGAGCGAGCTGCGCCGAGCCGATATACGGGCGTGTGAGAGAGAGAGAGAGAGAGAGCAGGCGGGTCAGACTGCACGACGTCAGAGGCGAGAGCTTCGTGGCGCGCGCGTGTATCTGACAGTAGAGGTATGATGGCGAGCCCTGTGTACTATTATGTGTGGGCGGCTACGGCCACCACGTTGTAGGGAAGGGCTGGGCCAAATATACGTGCAATAAAACTTAATTGCTGTGCTGGGAGGCACAGCGTCGCTTAGATACTACGGATTTTAAAAGTTTCATGAAAGTTCTTCGAAATATGTACATCTTGTCATTACCAAATATGTTACATTACTAATATCAAAAGAGCATTGTATATAGACGAAATACTTTTTGTAATAAAAAACATACAAACTTACCAAATACTTATTTAGTACTCCTAACCACAAATAAACTTCCTGATACTGCTTTTCTCTCACTATTTAAAAATAATTGAAATTTGTATTATTTTTATCGTACACTTATTTACAAGTTTTTCAAATCAGCAATTTACGATTTTAAAAATATATAAATAATATTCAAAAATATTCTATTAATTTTTGCGAACGATACAATTTATCACTAAATATCAACAGTCTTTTTGAATAATTATTTCGAAATAGCAAACGCGAACAATCTAGCATTATAACCATTATAATAATAATAATGTTTAAAAATTTTATTTAATTATAGCAAATATGAATCCAAAACATAATATTTTAAAGTAATAAAAGGTTACATGATTTTCATCTAAAAATCATCTGATTTTCATCTAAAAATCATCTGATTTTCACTGAAGTTTTTTTCAGTAGGGATGATAGCGTCGAAGGATGTCTGGTGCCCAGTAAACAACTACGTAAGGACTATTCGTTAGTCGCTTCGCGATGCAAGGCGGCAAGCCACCGCGGCCGCAAGGCTGCGTGTGGCGCACTAGTAAGACTAAGAATCGAAATTATTTTTCCCCAACACAATATATTTATGCACACACGTATACAGAAAAGTTGATAAGAAAACTTGTAAATAGAGAAATTTTGAATAAATAAAATGTTTAACAGGCTCAGATACAGGATCGTATTGGCCATCCGTCAGAAAATTTTGGAAACATGTGAAATCCAAAACGATCAACCGGATCAGTATCTTTGGCTGACTCTTTATGAAGGAAACTTCTGGGTGTACGCCAAAGAACAAAAGCACTTTCATCTAAGCAATAAGTTCATCTAAAATTAATAAAGTTTGATATTATGTATGTTCACGTATTCATCGGCATTTGATTTTTGTTTGAGACTCAAGGACTGCGTCAGGAAATACGAGAGCAACGACGGAATTGATAAGTTAACAGAGGCTGTAAAGAAAAGTCTTTCTTTCAACACAGTAAAACGAGCATTTCCGGACATAGTCCAGACATCTGGACTGTAACCAATGATATTGTAAACAAAGAGACGTGGTTTTTCGCTGTCGATGAAGAAGAAAACTTCGAATCATTACAGGAAGTAGTAACAGCTACCAAAAGAAAAGGAAGGCCAAGTAAAGAAGACCAGAGACCACTTACGAAACTTGTCACGAAAATAAACCAGAGACTGTCACCAGAGGACTTACTAATAATAAAGCAGCTGCAATCCCAGAGGATACTCAGAGAGAAGCAGAAGGACTAAGTGGGTATGGATTATATGCACTGCTGAAAAGCATCAATGGTGATCTAAAATCATATCGAGAAACGATAAAATCACCATACTTAGGCAGGTAAAACGAGGCGATAAGTAAAGAAAGAGAAGCACTTCTAAAGAACCAAATGTATAAAATAGTAGACAGTCAAGTCAAGACGGCAACAAGAAACTGAATATATTGGACTCGAGATGGGTTTTTAAACAGAAATACAATGAAATAGAGTACCCGGATTACAAGGCAAGGATAGTCATAAGAGGTTTCAAAGACTCGAACCTCTACATCAACAGAATCCGACTGAGAACGAATAGAAGATGGTCATCGGGGTGTTTAAGTACATTACCTATTCTGCGAATTGGCGAGTAACATATTAAAGACAAAATGACGGAATGCAAGCTTATTCAGATGCAAGCTTCGCAGACTGTAAAAACTCACTCACGACGAGTGGTTATGTAGTTGTGTTATATGGGGATACGATAGCATGGAGAACTCATAAGCAGGATTATGTGGCTTTGTCGACGTATCAAGCCGAATATGTGGCTATGATTACAGCTCAACCTATTATATATCTCGTTTCAGGCTCATAGTGAGATGGTATAGTACGTCTGTGACGTGTCTGATATGTGTATCAGTCTGAAGCTGAGTGGTTTACCTAAGTATGTGGATATTCCCTACTCATCGCCTGCTACGCACGATCAGTTCTCCTCTAGTGGGCCTTCCACTTTAGAGGATAGGGAAGACTTTTGTCCTCTCAATTGACAGGTACAGGGTGGATCAAAGTTAATCATTACTCTTCGACTGTGTTTAAATCCTAATTACTAATCTCGGGTCACGAATCTCACGCGGTCGCGTACTAACCCTTCGCGAAACGTTTCAAAATACAACAAAATTTTTATCTCTCGAGTCATATTTCGGTGTAAGCTATTTTTTCTAAAAATGATTGAACCGAAATATGTCTTGTATTAAAATATAAACGTCTTTTTATTAATATTTAAAGCTTATTATTTTTAAAAATAGTTGTAATTCTAAATATGTCTACGCTTCGTTTTTTTGCTCGGGAGTTGCAGACCTCTTGCATACTCGATATTTTGCACAATTCAACTATCGACTTAAAACATCTATAAATAATTGGATGATGTTAAATTAATATTCATTTTAAACGATAATTCTTGTTGAATATAAAATCTTAGATACCTCTTTAAACCTTTAATAACTTGAGATTTTTGAAAGCCTATGTTTTGTACCGCTGGTTTTATTCTCTAGATTGTCCAGAATATGAATAAAAAGCTGCAAGGTCATCGGTCACCATCCTCCGGAGGCAATTGTTGGTATGTCTGGTGATATTCTGTCCGTCAATTTTCAGCAAATTCGTTTTCTGTAATATATTAAAATTATGTAAAAAAATTTGCATTTCGTAACACTCTTACAGTCTATATAATAGTACATTACAATATTCTTCACGCAATCGGCAATTATTGATTACTTTTTAAACATTTTTAAATTTTTTGGACAAGGCAATTGCAATGTGATGAATTATTTTATAATGTGGAGGCAGATCCAGGAGAACTGAACAACACTTTAATCACTTTCGACTTTTATTATACAGTTTAGTAACTTCCGGTCTAATATCTTTTTCTTCGTATATATATATATATATATGCAAGCGCAGCACCGTTAACTAAGACGGATAGAGAATAAGCGAGCGCAGCGCACTCTCGCACACGTAGCTCGCGCAGCAGAGGAGTGGGGGCTCACGGAGCCGAGCTCGGCAGAGCACCGCCGCGTCGCGTATGGGGGTGCTACTTTCAACACTCCCCCCCACACATACACGACATTATGCGGCCTTTATTCATTCTTTCCTGTAACATAAGAGATTATTATAAAAATTTAAATCAATCAGATTGTAATACTTTCGACGTTCATTATTGAATTTGTTAGACAAGCATGCAAGTTAAATGCCAAGGGTTTAGTTAATACGTCCGCAATTTGATCTTTCGATTTTATCCAAAATACTTTCACAAAGCCCTGTCAACACATTCTCTAACATAGTTTTCTTTCACATCCGGCATATGTCTCAATTTATTGCTTCCGCTAACCTTCGAGCTTGACTCAGCCGCTTTGTTGGCGCACCACAATTTCATAAGAAAGAAAATGCCAGTCAATATCACTTTCAAAGAGTTGTTCAGAGACATCAGTTCCTGGCAAGCATCACTCATCGAGACGAACTCAGCCTGATAAGTTGACAATGCCACATAATTTTGCTTGTGCGTTCGCCATGTAACTGAATCGCCATACAGTCTAATGACGAAACTACTAGTCGTTCGAGATTCCTTGCAGTCGGCAAAACTTGCATCAGAATAAGCTTGTAAGTCGTTCGATCTTCCCAAATAATTTAATCCTAGTGTTCGTGTTCCTTTCAAATAACAAAACACTCGTTTAATCATCATTCCATTCATTTTCTGTCGGATTGTTTTGATGCCTGCTCAGTCAGTACATTTGTCGTATAACAAATATCCGGTCGACTGGCATTTGCTAAATATAGCAACGTTCCTACAGCTTCTCGATATGAAATATTTCCAATATTACTTCCTTCGATAAATTCGTTCAAATGTTCATTTTCTTCTCTATACTTTCGTTCACGATTTGCTACCTGATTTGTAATCATTGGCGTTCGCTTTGGATGCAATTTATTAAAACCAAACTTTCGAAGTATGCGATCAATGTATTCAGTTTGAGTTAATTTCAATTCTTTCGTTTTTTGATTTCGTGTTATTTCCAGACCTAGAAAGATTTTTGGTTCTCCAAAGTCCAACGGAGAAATCATATCGTTCGATGCATGTGGTGTCCGATTATACGCATAGATTGCCGCACTCAGAGCTAAATCCCACATATTTTCAGGTAGCTTCGAGTCATACATTAGCGTTCGAATCTTACGTTGTATCGTTTGATTCAATCTTTCCGACGTACCGTTGTGTTGAGGAGTATCCGAACAAGACAATTGATGTTCGGCTCCTAGTTTCTTCAAAACTTCAACCGTATAACCCCCAGTATACTCAGTGCCTTGAGCTGTTCGCAGGTAACACACCTTTGTGTCCCTTCCCAAGAGGTATCGAGCGCTCTTTACAAAAGATTCGAAACAATAACCCGTTTCGTCTTTTGTTTTCATGGCATAAGCCATGATGAGTCTCGACTATCATCAATAAATACAGATATGTATTTATACCCTTTAGGATGAGAAGATGGACTTATCTTTCCCATAACATCCGAATGAATTATCTGTAAAGGTTCTTACGGCCTCTACCCCTTCTATTACCACGACTACCTCGATTAATATAATTTTTATTTCCATACCTTTTCTCTTTCGACTTGGACATCCGAAGTGTGCGACGCTGTGCCTCCCAACACAGGTGCGCAACACTTGACGCCTCGTACGCGCCAAGATTTTTTCGTTAATCTCGGGATTTAACGTAATCACCGACGTTTGGGAGAACGTGGGGGAAAGAAGGAGGAAGTAATTACACAATTTATTAAATTGTATTGCACGTATATTTATCCCAGCCCTTGCTTACAACGTGGTGGCCGTAGCCGCCCACACACAATAGCCACACAGGGCTCGCCGTCACACCTCTACTCTCATATACACACGCGTGCCTCGAAGCTCTCGCCTCTGACGTCGCGCAGTCTGACCCGTCTGCTCTCTCTCTCACACACCTTAATTTCGGCTCGGCGCGACCCGCTCTAGTAGCGACACGGCCAGCGCGCTGTCTCTCTCCCGCTCTCTCTCTCTCTCTCTCTCTCTCTCTCTCTCTCTCCCGCACGTATACTCGCGGCAGCGTTGTCGGCCGAACCCACGCGGTCCCCCTTCTCTACTCTCGAGCACGCACACACGTATCTGCGCGCTCACTAACAGCTCGCGCCAGCGGTCCCGGCCTGGCGATGCCTGAACCGACGCCGGCGTAGCTATCTGCTTTCCCCTCCCTTCTCTACTCTCTTCCGCTCTTCTCGGAGCTCGCGCGCACCGACTTTGCCTCGCGTTGGCAGCAAGCCCGACCTGCTGCTACCGAGCAGCGAGGATGTCTCGGACGCCCCGATGCTTCTCTCTCTCTCTCGCTCTCGCACACACACTCTCCCGCGTTCCTTCTACGCTGCGCTGTTCTCTTCTTTTCCCGCTCTCATGCACGCTGGCCCGATGCCCCGCGTAGATGACGTCGAGGTGTACGCCCGCACCGTACACCGCTCTCTCGTCTCGCTCACTCTTTCTCGTACACACCCGCGGCTTTCTCTCTCTCTCTCTCTCTCTCTCTCTCTCTCTCTCTCTATCTCTCTCTCTCTCTCTCTCTCTTTCTCTCTCTGCAGACAGGGGAATGAAGGCCTGGCTCCCGTTCCGGCTTCCTTCCTCTGGCTGAACGGCTGGACGGTCGTCTCCGGGGAGGGATCTCTTCCTCGGGGCGACGGTCCAGATCGTGGCGCTGCTGCTCTCTCTCTCTCTCACTCTCACTCTTTCCTTATTCCCTCTCGCGCACTCTCGTCACGTCGAAGTGTTATCGACAAGGCTCGGAAAGGAACTGCCGAGCCGCTCTGCCGCGCGCGCTCGGCGTCTCGCCGTCGGCCGTCGGGCCCGGCTGATAACGTAGCCCGATTGGCTGCGCGAGGCGCGAGACGTGCTAATTGGCTGCTCGCTTCGCGCCAGCTCGAACCGGCGAGCTCCCCCCTTGGGTACGTCGGCCAGCGAATTCCACGAATTCCCGGGACGTAGCTCGCGTCCGAGAAAACGCGGGCCTCGCTGAAACCGATCGCCTTTTTTTCCTCGCATCGAGTGCGGTTGCCGCGCAAACAACAACACGCGATTTGCTCGGCTGCGACGTACAACGTCGCAAGTGCTATGCGTCACGAATTGTCTGCATTCGTAGCACATCTTAAGGTTCGTACCCTGCCTTGGACAATCTCGTCCCAAATGTCCATACTCGTCACAGTTAAAGCATTTGGTGGCTGCTGTCATCGCACTTCCAGATGCTTGCGTGGAAGTGCTTCCACGCAAGCATCTGCGTGGAAGCACTTCCACGCTCCCAGACGCTTCCAGTCTCGCTTTCGTTCTGTATTATGTAATTTTTAAGAATTTCGTAAGATAAAGGTTTGTTCTGTTGGTGCATATTTAAGAAATTCAGATTCTTGATATCCGGTAAGGCTTTCGAAATAGCATTATAAAACGAATCTATAATATATAACGACTTCGTCATCGGTCAAGGATTTTACGTCCGGCAAACCATTATACATTCTAACTATGTCTTCGAATCGATTCCAGAAGGTAGAGGCCCTTTCGTTACTCGGATTATATTTAATGCTATACAATTGTTCTCGTAATTTCATAGTAGTTTTAAGCTTTTCCAATATTTCTTTCGGTTCCTGAATATCACAAACTTTCGAATAATAATTAATTTCTAATCGTCCTATTAGTCTTTCACGAACATCATATTTTTGCTGTTTTAAGACACTTTCGTCCATATTCGAACCCGAGCTGTCCTTTTCGTCTATAACGTACAACAAATTAAGAGAGCGTAATTCAAATTTAAAGAATTTCAGAAAATATTCAAATCGAGTTTGAGTATTTAATTTGTAATCTCTATGCAACTTTATGTTTCTAGATTCTAACGAGGTTTTAGCATTATCGCGTTCTTTAAAGCGCTTATGTATTTCTTTTGCAATCAATGAATTTATATTTACAGTGTGGGAATTATTTTTTGAACTCGGTACTTCATTTGAATTACTTACAGCTTTGTATCGTCCGGACATGTCTGGCATTGAGCCTGCTCGACCAGTTGATGTTGCTTTGATCAGATATTCGGACATAAGTCCTTTGGTCTGGTTTCCATATTCCACCATTTGATCAAATTCTTCACGAGAACATTTAAGCAGATCATTCATCTCGTCCAACTTTTGTTTCATTTCGGCTTCCGCTTTTCTTTCCCTTTCTTTCAATCTGCTTTCGAAACTGTCCGCCACAACTTTCATTTTATCCTCAATTTCTGTGGAATTTAAGAAATCATTAGGTTGATTTTTCCAGCTAGGCGCATTGTCGTTCCAAGAATCATTCATAAAGTCTTTATTTATTATAATTTTCGGAGGTTTTATAGTCGTGATATTAGTGATTTTTGGGGTACCTTTCATTAAATCTTTCATTTCTTTCGAGTCTTTAACTTCATTCAAGAATACATTCACTTTCGGACTTTTGAAATCAAAGAATCTTTCGTTTTTCGGATCTCCAACTTTCGTGATTTCTGTCCTTTCTTCTTCCTGATCTTTTTCCGAAGTGCAGTATGGAAGAAACATTTCTTCTCCCGCAGCATGAATTTCGGCCAATTCCCTTTCCAGCAGTTTCAACTCCTTTTCTTCAGCGTCGGATTTATCTGCAATTTATTGTACAATTTTATAAGCTTATATTTAGAATGTATTGGACGCACCAAAGTATGTTTATGCATGTTTTATTATTGCAGATAAACAGACTCTATATTTATGAGTCAAAACATTGCATTTAATTTAAAAAATGGAATCGTTCTATAACGACTAATGTTTTTATTCCCATGACCGAACACAAGCCAATCAAATAAAAACGAGCAAGTACTCTGGCATCCGAACACAAGATTACCACAATATTTACTCAACCGAACACAAGTTAATCGAGCAACATCGAGTGAATGCTGTCAATTTATAGTATCAAACAAGAGATCATATACCGATTTCCCTTTTGAATCCATTCTCAATGGTGAACCAGATTTTGGTGTCGCCCAGGTGCACCGTCACCTTCTCATTGGGAAAGTATTCCCGGAATCCCAAGTTCTCTTCTTGTGTTTTCAAGAATAGGATTAGAGTAGATCGATCTAGAATGAGTAAGGTGCAATTAGTTTATCTGGTTTTTCAGAGAACTTTTCTTTACTGAAATTTAGCTTTCATTTTAATTCTCGTTCTAATTAAACTTTCAATTCAACAATCCGTTCAAAATTAAACTTCCCTTTCACAAATTAATCTTTCCTTTCAAAATTAAACTTTCAAGGGAAACTAATCATGACAAAATTGGTTTAGCTGAAAAGACAATCGCTCAAGAATTTCTGAATAATTTTTTTGAAAATCAATATACTCCATTTTTTAGAGGAATCACAAGACCATCTCAGAACAGTGAGAACGGTACGTGTATAGACAATTGTTTCGCCAAAGTAAGAAATATTGAGTTGGAGTCTTTTAAGTTAAACATACCGTTTAATGATCATTATCCACTCTTCATAAGTATTAATAAATTCAAAATACAAAATGATTACAATCAATCAGCCTGCATTAACTATGGCAAGTTAATAAATATTGCAAAAAGAGTTGAGTGGGACTCATTGTCACAAATAAATGATCCTAACCAAGCTATAAATGAATTAATAAGTATGATCCAAAGCTGTGTTGAAAAAGCAACTGATAGAAAATATTCTAATAAAAACAAAAAAGATTCAGTACCTAAGAAAAAATGGATTACGAAAGCAATATTAATATCCTGTAAAACTAAAGAGTTGTTATATAATATATGGAAAAAGAATCCAACAAATATGAAACTGAAAATGGATTATAAAAATTATGAAAAAATTTTGAGTAAGGTAATGAAAGATCCTAAGTATAAATACGAAAATAATGCCATTAGAAAATGCAGTGGTAATTCAAGACAGCAAGACAGCAAGACAGAAAAAAATTGAGATAAACATTATTTCTAGTGTATTTATGCTTAAAATGTACTAATATTGCTAATAACCAAAGCAAAGCCTGAATATTGTTTAAAATTAATGATAGATTTAAAAACTGTTGGAATAGTGGATAAATAAATTAACACTGTGAGGTTTAAATAATAATGTGATATATTGTAAGTAAGTAGCCTTGGTGAATGCATCCGCTCACATCGGAGTCTAACAGGCAAGAGAGCGAGTACAGAGTATACAGCGTACTCGGCGCTTAGATTGTACCCGCGAGGCATGCGCAATTCACTTGCTCTCGGATGAGCTGGTCTGACTGTACGAAATCGTCGTGAACCAATAGATGGCGCGACGAGTACCGTTTTGGTACTTATAATCAAGATTATAATACTTACGATATTACAACAAAAACCAAAGCAAAAATAGTACCAAAGACGTGAAGAGGCTTTTTTTCAGAACGAGTGCGAAGTTTGAAGTACGAGTCAAGGCGAGCCAGCACGAGCTGAAGATAAGTATTGCAATCACCCGAGGTTAAAAAGCTCACTTAGTTTTTAGTATACACATTATGGTTTTTGGCCCACTGGTAAAGAAAATCTGCAGCGGGCATTTCGTGCCTGCTAGAAATTTTAATGTAAATGTATGCAATTTATACTTAATAATTTTCCAAATTGATTACTCTATTTTTAAATATTTATGAACGTACAGTGATCGTGTAAATAATTTTACAAATTCATAACCAAAAAGCAGCCACAAGAGAGGCAAAAACCCATGCATGCATTGCAGAAATATGGTGTGCACCAAGGGCAGCTGACTTTTTTCCATGCCAGTAAAAAAAATTTTCCTTTACGCCCAAAAATTACGTAAAAAAACGTACAAATTGTGCTTGTGTTACAAAATTAGTTTTACCCAAATGTGAAGTTTCGTAATAAAACAAAGCAAATGTGACAATTACAAGAGAGTAAAATAAATTTTTTTGCAGCTTATGGAACATTATTGCTTGATATACAAAACTGAATGTAGTAGAATGTATAAAAAAATGTTACTGTTACTTTTGGATGAAGTGTTAAACGATCCATGGGTGGGTTTAATGAGCTTCTCCAAGTTAGACAAATAGGTATCTGCAATACAATTTATTGTAAAACTAGCGCGATTCACCTCACTCTTAACGTCGCTCAGTTAAAATATATATTGTGTATGTATAGAGTAAACTTAGAGAAAGTGCACAGATGTTTACTCAAATATAGATTTATTTTGAATGACAGTTATCATTTACAATCAATAATATGAAGTTGCATGAAGAACAATATAACTTAAAAAGAACGTTAATTCAAATATACTACATTTCCTTCCTCCTTTATAAAGATTTCTTAAATTATCATGGCGGAGAGTAAATAGTTTGTGATTTGCGTATCCGATATGATCGTCGAATCGGCGGTGTGTTTGGAATGAAAAATGACTGTTCTTGAGTTAAACGTACAGTACGTTGATCTTGAGTTTGAGATGGAAATACTTACTGAAAAGTTGTAGAGGAAGATAGATTTTTGAATAAATCATCTACAGTAGGTGAACGAGATGCGTGAGATGTTAAGGATTGAGCTTCCATTGTAGTCGTAGACATCTCAACACTTGAAGTTGGTAAAAATTTTGAAATTAAAGTTTCTTGAGTTGACGTAGCTTGTATAGTTGGTGATTATTTAAACGACACAAAACACAGTTCAAAAAGTCGAAGGAGCCTTATATAATGGTGTAATTACTCAGTATTTACTTCTTGTTGTGCACTCAAAGATCTTGACGTTATTTTTGTAAAATCGAGTACGACGTCGTGTGCTCGTGGTGGAAAGCGTTATCAAATTAGCACCAATTTTATCTTTAATGAATGTTACTCTTTCTAATTTTGTTCTTGTTTCTTCCACTTCTTCTGATTTGTAAAAGCACGAATTTGATCGACGTGTCGTTTATACTTTTTTTCCATGTAACTGATTTCATGATCTCCTAGACGAGAATTAATTTGTCCTGAAATCCATTTATATAATTTTTAATTACTGGAAAGAAATAAACATTTTCAAGTGGTTTAAATTTTTGTTATGTATTAATAAAATCAGCTTAATGTTTCACAGCAATCTATTTGTTGATAGGTTCGGGTAGAACAAAATCTAATCGTGTGCGAATGTTTTGTTTTAAAAATAATAAAGCAAGTGGTTGTCCAGTAGTTGAATGAGGAGCCTTTCAATAATCTCTCAAAAACTCATTTTAGTTCCATTGCAATGAAGCTTGTATTGTATCCATCTTAAGTAAGGCTCTTTTTATTGTACCCACGCATTTTTCTGCCTGACCATTTGTCGAAGGGTGATAAGGAGCAGTAAGTTTATGATATGGATACGTTCCCATGGGCCCTTAGGATATTCCCAATGATGTGTGTTGAATTTAGGAGGAGCATGAGCATGTTTGGCACACTCAGCACAAGATTTAGTAATAAATTCAATATCTGCATCAATTCCTGGCCAGAAAACAAAAGATCGTGCCAAACCTTATATTTTGACAATGCCCAAATGTGCTGAATAAATGTCATATAAAATTGCTTGACAAAGAGAATATAAAATCACAATTCGATGTTCGAAAATCAAGCAATTTGAGAAAGACCATAAAAAGACTCAGGCGCTTTGTATCCATGACGAGATAGATGTTGACCATCTTTAAGTAGTTGAATAATTTTACCTAGGTTATAATCTTTACGAGTATTCTTCGCAATCTGCTCTGCTCGTACAAAAAACTGATTGATCTGGTTGATGATTTATATGTCAAAAGAATCAAGTTTTGTAATTTCTTCTCCTTTTTGAAGAGCGATTTCACGAATAGCGTTGTAAAGACCGTACTTGATAAAAGGACGGGCTGCGCAAGCCTTACAAATAATTATTTATTCGCGAGAACTAGCCTTCAGCTCGGGAGCCTGTTCTTTTACTAGAGTTACACGCGGACTGTAGACTTGAGTATGTCCCGCGCTAATAGTCTGCGCAGACGCGTATTGGCGTGCGGACGGTGTTCTGCCCGAGACTGCATTTGGCGGACGTGGGAGTGTCCGCTGTACTTACGGTCATTGCAGGCTTGTGCTATCTTCCGAACGGAAGAGCCCCGGGAGGGTGGCATTTCTGCCAGGGCAGTTGGGTGAACCCTGAGATTTCGGTAACCTCGGTATACCTCCCACGAAAGGAAGGGGGAAGGATCAGTAATGTTCCGAGCTGTAACTAGTCAAGTGATTGAAGGACCATCCGGTTGGCGAAGATCGAAACTAGTATACCCAGGCCCTTGTAAGCTAGTCGGGCTCTAACTAGCTGCTTGGGACTCTAGCCCTGGGAACGCTCCGGCGTAATGTATGGTTGGCCAATGCCAGAACGAGTGGGACGTTTAGAACGTGGTAGCTTGCTTAGTACGCTCGGCGGAAACGCTTGTGAACTCTCTACTGGGGAGGATAAAATCAGTACCACGGGGTCGGGGAGCCGCAGGGTAGTAAATCCTGTCCCGACAGGGTAAAGGACTCGTGGTGGCGGTGGTTGCCCGTATGCTGGGCAGAGAGTTTAACTTTCGATGTGTGAGTTGCAGCAGACAACTCGGGTATTGACCTGCAGAGTCATTAGGGATTAGATGGGTCCCGACGCCCATCCGAGCGACAGGATGACTTCCCACTTAATGTCACCAGAAATCGGTAGGCCGTTGAATGTAAACGCGTGCATTCTTTGGTCGCGTTGGCCGAGCGTATCTCGGCCCCGCGCCCCACGGGGGGCCGTGTGGGGAAGCCCAGTGCATAGCCCGCACGTTAAACAATTGGAGTAATGCAGGCTTGTGCTACTTCTGTGTCCTGCGGACTTTGCGTTATGTCCGCTTCACTCGCCTCGTGTGTGGACACTGATGGTTCGTCCACAAGTAATGTGCTCTTACCTGCATGTCGTGACTGCGAAGCTGATTTGAATTTATTTGTTCTGATTGAGGTTTAATGATTATTATCAATTAGGTACACAAGAGTTTTATTTATATCGATTGTTATGTTTTTATCGACCCAGAGCATTTCACAGACGTTCGGTTTACAGAGTTTGACGGAGTTTTGATATTGTATTATTAGCTTTGGATGTTGTCGTTTTACAGCAGTATTTTAGCAAGTTTAGTCTTATTTATTTATTAATTGTAATGTACCTATGATTTATCTTAACAACTTACAATTATTATAATCCTGCGCACTTCAGATAGTTCTAATTACCCTTTGTGGCAGATGCTGACAGTACGATCTACACGCATTCACGTGGCAATTTAAAGTAAGGATGGTCAACTGCTCTTGCTAACGCCGAAGATACCACTCGACGGTCCTTAGCTTGTACTTATCTCTGTAGCACGACTCTGTATTCAAAGGGATCTCCGGTGTATGCTATGCCAAGAGACGGATTTAGCACGCTCCCAAGGTGTAGGATGGATTTAGCACGCTCTTAAGGTGTTGGACGGATTTAGCACGCTCCAAACACTAACACTAGCAAACACCGACGCTTAACCTTAGAATCAGTCGTAACCGCCAGGGAATAAGCCACTACGCAAAAAGGCACCGCGTGGATCAGCTCCAGGTTTTTTGAAACCTCGGTACCGATTTACGCGGTTATGAAATTGAGATGAAAAAAATCGCGGTAATCCAATCAGCATTCGCCACAAAGGATCGACGCATACGCTTTGTAGCCGTGGTTCACGCGCAAGGAGTGCTAACACAGAGGTCAGAGCACTCGCTCCGATTTTCGGCGCTCGATAGTGCAATGTCGCAATCAGATGCAGTATACGTCGTCTGCATGAGTGCACGAATGCAGTTGCACAGGGGTTATACACACACATACACACACACACACACATATATATATATATATATATATATATATATCTTTTAAGAGTATAAACGTGGGACATTACAGCGTCAACCGTTGAAGGAAGTGGAGCACGTGAACAATAATCTGCATTTGCATTAGCTTTAGTTGGCTTGAACTTAATATCGCAGTTGAAATGAGCTAAGTAGTCAGCATAATTAGCCATTCGACTGATACAAATAATAGGAAGTGATTTTTAGGATAAAAAATGCGACGTTGTACGTCGCGACGCCGAGCGCGCGCGCGGCAGACCGGCTCGGCAGTTCCTTTCCGAGCCCTGTCGATGACACTTCGACGTGACGAGAGCGCGCGAAAGTGAATTGCGAGTGAGTGAGAGTGAGAAAGCAGCAGCGCCACGACCTAGACCACCGCTCCGAGGAAGAGATCCCTCCCCGGAGACGACCGTCCAGCCGTTCAGCCAGAGGAAGGAAGCCGGAGCGGGAGCCAGGCCTTCATCCTCAAGTCTACTGCCGCGAGAGAGAGAGAGAGAGAGAGAGAGAGAGAGAGAGAGGGAGAGAGGGAGAGGGAGATAAAGAGCGAGGGAAGCCAGCACCTCCTGGGCCAGCGAGGCTTCCGCTGGGGGACAGGAGACTAGGGTTCGTCTCTCCTATACAAGGTAAGAACCTTTGGGTACCTCGGGATACTCTCGGTGCAAGCCATTAGGCCGTCGAGAGAGAGAGAGAGAGAGAGAGAGAGAGCCGCGGGTGTGTGCGAGAAAGAGTGAGCGAGAGAGGAGGCATCGGGGCGTCCGAGAGATTCTCGCTGCTTGGTAGCAGCAGGTCGGGCTTGCTGCCAACGCGAGGAAAAACCTGAGCGCGCGAGTTCCGAGAAAAGCGGCGAGTGTAGAGAGGGGGGAAAGCAGCTAGCTACGCCGGCGTTGGTTCAGGCATCGCCGTGCCGGGACCGCTGGCGCGAGCTGTTGGTGAGCACGCCGCTACGGGTGTGCGTGCCCGAGAGTAGAGAGAGGGGACCGCGTCGGTTCGGCCGACGACGCCGCGGTAAGCGCGCGGTGCTCGCGATTATACGTACGGGAGAGAGAGCGAGAGGGAGAGAGAGAGAGCGCGCCGGCCGCGTAGCTACTCGAGCGGGTTGCGTCGAACCGAAATACGAGTGTGTGAGAGAGAGAGAGAGCAGACGGGTCAGACTGCGCGACGTCAGAGGCGAGAGCTTCGAGGCGCGCGTGTGTATAGGAGAGTAGAGGTGTGACGGCGAGCCCTGCGTGGCTACTGTGCATGGGCGGATACGGCCACCACGTTGTAGGGAAGGGCTGGGCCAAATATACGTGCAATATAACTTAATAACTTGTGTGATTACTTCTTCCTCCTTTCCCCACGTTCTCCCAAACGTCGGCGATTACGCTCAATCCCGCGATTAACGAAAAATCTTGGCGCGTACGAGGCGGTAAGTGTTGCGCACCTGTGCTGGGAGGCACAGCGTCGCAAAAATCTGTGTCAATGGCTTGTGATCTGAAAAACAGTGTAAAATAACAAGCGTATAAATAATTGAAAAATTTCTGACAAGCCCATACAATAAAAATAGCTAAAGCTTGTCGATTTGAGGATAGCATTGTTCAGTACCAGTTAATGTACGGCTTGCATAAGCAATTGGCCTTTTGATTTCGTTGCTAAGTTTATGTGATAAAGCAGCTCTGAGTCCTACTTTGCATGCATCAGTGGCGAGTACAAGAGGTAAGGATAGGTCGTATGGCATCAAGACTTGAAGAGAAATAAGAATATTTTTGAGCTCTTCGTATGCTCTTTGTCAGCAGTTGGCGACCATTGAAAAGATAATGTAAGAAGCATGTCTTGAAGTGGTCGAGCTATTGTAGCTAAATCAGGAATGAATGAATTGTAGTACGTATAGCTTTACCAATAAACAATTCTAATTCTTGAGGGGTAGAAGGTTTAGATGCATTACGAATTGCCTAGATGTAAGAATCAGATTCATGAATACCATGTGTATCTAGTTTATGGCCCAAAAATTCTACAGAATTTGTAGCGAAAACACATTTACGTCGATTGAGACAAACACCATTTTCAAGAAGATGGATCAAACACGTTTCTAGAATAATCACCTCTATCTCCTCTTCCCTCGCCGTCCGGCGGTATGTGGATGTGTGTTTGTGTGTGTATGTATACTTTGTCAATATCAATAAAATTTGAAATACATATATATTTTTTGATTCTGAATTCGGAAAAAACAGTTATTTTTTAATTTCTTAACTATATTTTTTATGGCCATTTTTTGATTTTCAAAAAACACTATTTTGCGTTTTTTTCAATCATCCCATTGTTACAAACAATTCAGCTATAATGCATTTGAAAGAGAATAAAATTACCTACTTTTCCTCGTTTGGTGCTCAGGATTGACCGCTTTGTTCGGCAGATAAAATGAAAAAGGCGATTTTTTTTAAATTCATATCTCTGAAACTAAACGTCATAATCTCGCGAAAAAAATTATCTCAATTGGTCACGTGTTAAACTATACTCCATTAAAATTTCAAGTGATTTGACTACTTATTTTTTCAGTAATAAATCGAAAACTGAAAAAATGAGTTTTTTTTGTGCCTCGATTACGGGCGCAAAAAGGCCTTTGAAGATTAATATTTAATGGTTTTCTTATGTTTATATTTATTTTTAAGGTAAAAGCGTGCGTAAGTTATTTTCATTTCAATGCATTGTAATAGGCATTTGGCTATTCGAATAAGCGCGCTCTCGCGAAGCCCTTGTGTCTGCGGGTTGGCGGCCTTGACGTATATCGGCACATGTGCTAAATGTTGCGTGAAACGTTTGCTTCACAGCTGACTCGATATCCGCTTCTCATAAAGATGTGCATTATTCATTGAGTATTGCCGATCAGTAAACAATAATTATTAGGCTTTTATAATAAAATACGATTGGAGGAGTATGAAAGTTTGATAACTTTATTGAACGCAAGTTTGGAAAGTCAAACGACATTTGAAGAAACGTGTTATAGTGCTATAAGAATCTCGTCATATGGCGGCTTCTGATATTTGCGTTGCATACAGTATTTATACTTCGATTTATACTTGTTTCATATGAGCTATAACAATTGTAATTTGTTATTTATTGGGAATCAAAAAACCCTGAGTACTGGTGTGATAATGAATAATAAATATTTCTTTTGACGGATTTACTATTTGATCGGAAAATTTTTGTAGGTTATACAATGCTTAAAACTTTTTTTTCAACAATATTTTCTTTCCTTGGATTAATAATTTTATATAAATGATTTTTAAATAACAGATATTTCATTGAAGAATGTCGTCAAAGGAGGTAAGAAAGAATAAACCTAAAGGAGGTGCAGCTAAAAAAGGGAAAAGGAAAGAAAATTATTAGAACAATCTAGTAAAAACTGTAACAAAATCGACAAGTTATTTTTGCAACAAACTAAATTGAAAAATAATGCTTTTCCCAAGAGTCAGAACGAAACCGAAACAAACGATACTTCGATCAGCAATGATTCTATAGAGCACGAAAAAGAAAGAAATTCTAAAGAAGAATTAATACAAGATGTATTGAGTGATTTGAGTGTTTGTGAGGAATGTGACAATAATGATGGGCTGAATATTGAGCATTTGAACAATAATAATTATATTGAACATCAGAGCGAAAAGAATATTTTCAAAGAAAATGTCATATTATCTGAAAAGGAATCGACTCAAAGTATTCCTGTTGATTTTAATTTTTGTGAAAAGCCTAATTGTATGCAGCAAGACCAATCGTTATTTTTCAAGTACCACCCAAAACAAATGACTAAAGATCCTGTTATTGCTAAAACCTTTTACCGGAAGGATGGTTCACACAGAATGTGGTTATCTTACAGCGAAAAAGAAGATGCTCTATTCTGTTGGCTATGTTTAGCTCTGTCTGCTACGCTAGTAAGCCCATTTCTCACAGGATTCACAGATAGAAAAAATATACATGAAAGGATTGATGAACATGAAAAATCCATAGCTCATAAGAATTGCGCCGACAGTTTTTTCTTAGGGCAGAATAATTCAAATGCTGCACAGCTACTCTTTGCAAATGACAACAGCTTGAGGAATAAAGAAGTGACGAAAAACAGAAAAATATTAGAACGTATAGTAGATATTATCAAACTCATAGGTATATTGATTTTATAACTAGTTTTTTATAATATTAATCATAAATTATTAATTATTTTTTAATAATAACAATTTGAAGGTAAACGTGGTCTCAGTTACCGAGGTAATAAAGTTGAAGCTGCATATACACTAGAAGATAATGGCGTAGATCATGGAAATCTTCTAGAAATTCTTCTACTTTTAGCAAAATATGATTCTATTTTACAAAATCATATTAAAGAATGTATCAACAGAAGTAAAATGAATCATTCTTTGAAGCATGCAAGTAAAATAGGCAGAGGAAATTTCGTAAGTATGTTGTTAAAAACAACTATTAACCACATTTTAGACATAATCGCAAATCTTGTCAAAAATACCATCGCCAAAGAAATAAACGCAACCAAAATGTTTTCTATACAAATTGACACTACACAAGATATAACAAGTAAAGATCAATGCTCTATTATTACACGTTGTGTAAATAATGATATAATTTATGAAAGATTATTGAGTATGGTTCAGTGTCAAGATTCGACTGGTAAAGTTTTCAAAGTGCTTGTAGGGAGAACTCTTGAATCTTGTAATATTAGTATTAAATAATGCGTGGGAACTTCAACAGACGGAGCAGCAAATATGCAGGGTCAGTATAATGGCTTTACTGCATGGTTATCTTCAAAGTCTCCGTTATTAAAGCATGTATGGTGTTATAGTCATGTATTAAACCTGGTAATGATTGATGCAACGAGTAGCACCATTACCTCCAAATCATTATTTGGGTTATTAAATAAAATAGCTGCATTTATTCGAAATTCTCATAACAGAATGGACATTTGGGTATCATCGTTATCATCTAATGATATTAGGAGATTAAAGTTAATAGAACAAACAAGATGGTAGGCCAAAGATACTGCGCTGACAAAAATTTTCGGACCTACTAGAAATGTCGAGAAATCTTTATATCTAGTTCTTATTACTACGCTTGAAAAAATTGAAAACGATACTCGATCAAAAGCTGATACACGGGTAAACGCTAAGTCTTACAGAGAAGGATTTTTAAAATATGAAACTGTTTTAACTGCATTTATTTTTCGTTGTATATTTGATATTACAACACATTTGTCAAACTATCTTCAAACAAGTGGTCTTGATATTTTGAAAGCGTTTAATATGGTACAAGTAACAATTAAAACATTAAAAATTCTTAGAATAAAATTTGATGATATGAAAAAAACGGCGGATGATTTTATAAAGTGGGCAAATCGGCAATTAGAAGAAAAAGGTCTAGAATCTCAAATAGAAATAGAAATCAGTTTACCACAAAAAAGACTGAGAAAGAAAAAACGAATGCCGGGAGAAAATGCTACTGATGAGGTTATTTCTGATCCGAACGAAGCATTTAGAATAAATAATTTTAATATAATCATCGACACAGCTGTATCGACCTTAGAATGTCGCTTTGAAGATTTCAATAATCAACTATATGCAGATCTTGCTTGGTTAGATCCAAGGAGTTTCAATGAAATAAGAGTCAGTGGATTACAAGCTCCGACACTTGAAGTACTTTGCGAAAAATTGATTTCTGAAAGTTTGCGAAACGAACTAATTAATTTAGCTGCGCAGTGGAACGTGCTATAAAGTACACATTTAGAAGATTATTCTATGAATTTTGAAGACGACGACATTGAAACGTTATCAGATAATGAACGTGATGAAGCTTTTGAAAGAGAATCGAAGAAAAAGCACGTTTCATGTAAAAATTGCGCGATTTATTGTTATCGATTATTGAATAAGTATAATTTATTAACAGGAACATTCCCTCTCATTGGTTTAACATATAAATATATGCTATCCTTCACTCAAGTAGCTTGTCAAAGATTCTTTAGCATTTTAAAATTTATAAAAAATCGACTACGAAGTACCATGACACAAGAAAGATTAGAAGTGTTTATGCTTATGTCAAGCGAAAAAGACATTACTCTGGAAATGATAATAGATGGTATGGCACAAAAAAGTTCAGTATTTCAAAAATTATTATTGTATTAAAAATAAATCAGTATTAAATTCGATTACGATCTATGTGTAAATGATATGTTGTATAAACTTAACCTAGTCCAGCATTTTCGACGCAGAAAATTTTTTTTTTTAGTATTTTGAGTGCCGGTAGTTTTGAAATTCCCGGGCCGCCAACGCATCCCAGTCCGTCCCTGACAGTTACAGTGCAAGTGTTTAATACAGTTAGAGTGAAAACAATTACTATTTTTTTAAGATTTAAGGTTATGCAGAGGGATAAAATATCAAATATACGTATATATAGATATACATATGCTCAGTGATGGCTTAGAATATAGTATATTGAACATATAAAGTCATTGTACAAGTATTTCATTGAAGCAAGTGTGAAGAGTTCAATTTTTCAAGAAATTAGTATGGGTATAGTGAAAAAATGTCAGTTTCTTGAAAATTGCGTGAATTTCTGTGAAAAAAAATTGACGACAGTGTTCGTATTCTATAATAAGAAAACAGAGGGGTCTGCAAACTTTTGGACAATGAACTATCCAAAACTTTTATTAAATTGTGTATCAAAAATCGCCTCATACATTATCAAGCAGATATATAGATATATTAAAACAATATTTTATTTATTAGACTTATAAATTTAGTTGGAGGAAGCTACGTGACAATGAATTGGCAGCGGTTTGCTTGCTAACAAAATTTTGTTATAAAATGCAAATGTTGAGTTTGTGTGCCATATTTTAAAAATTAAAAAATTTATCACGTTATAATCATGAAAAACGTAAAAATCTATACATGCAGTACTAATACTATGGTGTGCACTAAAGACTAAGTCAGCTTTTTGACTTCTTGTGGTTTGCAATACTTGTCTTTAGCTCAAAATCGCACCTGCCTTCGACTCGTTAAAACGCTTATTTTACGCCCTTGGTAAACAATATACAATTTTATGAAAGTAAACATTAATTTTGTTGTATACATTAAAAAGATTGGATAATTGACCGTTGTAGGCATAAATTGTTTTATATGAGTTTTATATGAGTTTTAGGTAGTGAAATGCTCTTCAAATCTGAATTGGCTAATAGCAGTTCAGCTCATAAGACTGGGGATGTAAATAGAAGACGATTAATTCACAGGGCGAAAACAAAATCCTTGCGCATCAGTGTAGTCATAGTGGTAGCATTTGTGCTTTGGTGGACTCCTTACTATATTATGATGATTATATTTATGTTTCTTAACCCAGACAAACGTGTAAGTATTAAATACAACTTCATTACCTGTTAAGAAACTTTACATCAAACTTTATGTAATGATTTTAAATTTTGACATGTGAAATTTCACATTAATCAAAAAAATTATAAAACTTTACGTTAAGTTTTACAATTTTATTCGTGCATGTGAAATTTTACACGAAATTGTTTAAAATCTTCACATAAAATTTGATGTAAGATTTGATGTGAATGTTTCTGACAGGATTGCCATGCTATAAAATAAATAATTATAAAAACATGAGAAGTAATTTTTTTGCATGACCGTGGTAGTATCAAATGTGCCAAATTTTGCATATATTTGAATTTTCCTAGAATATTATATCATACAATCCCTTTAAAAAAAAAATGACGTCATTAATTTATAGCGTTGGGTATGTCAAACTGGATTTGATAATAACGTTATTCTATGACGTCATTTAACATTCTAAATAGCCCTATTTTGATCATAAAAATCACGTATTTGTCTAGTTCTAGTTCTAAGTCCTATAAATACTAAAATATTTATAAAAATAAGTAGCCTTACAGATGCTAGTATCCAGATGATAGCACGGAAAAGAGGGCCAAATGCTCAATAAATAAATAATTTTTCATACATTTTTAAATATTTAGGACTTTTGGAACTGCTAGGGGGGTATTCTCCTGCTCGCTTCGCTTGTCAACCTCCTACTCGCTTCGCTCGCCAACCTTCACGTTCGTCATAGTTTAAACTTTAGTTTTAGGTGTGTAACAATGTACAATTATAATTCGAGTGTTTACCGATAAGTGATGAAAAAGACGACGGTCTTTCATGTTCGAAACTTAACCTTGGAGTTATTTAAAAAACCTCTCAAGAGAACATATTTTGAGCTCAAACAAAATCGTCTCTTGAAAGCTTTAAATACTAACTTACGATTTTGCTTTATACAGTGATATGTTATACGAATCTCTGTATCGGTAATTGTAAGGATAGAATTCCAAATGCCGTTTGTATTTACTGTTATTGTAATTTGATAATATTGTTTATACGATGACATACGTGGCAATAAAACTGCTGTCAAACAATACTTGAAAAAATAAAATAAGTATGAGGGTTTGATCTTTTCAAAGATTTTATTGCTATTTCTTACATGTCAAGATATAATATATTGTATTAGCAACATTAAAATTTTTTTATAAAATTTTGTTTGTTATTACATTCGGTAATTGTATATTAATTTTTACTCGGCATTTAAAAAAAATGCAGAATATGTAAGTACACGGAAAAAGTTTCCATGTCAGGTAGCGTCCATAAACTACGTTGCCGATTGAGAGGGGGGGGGGGGGGGAAATGCTACATTGAGATGTATAGGGGAAGAGATCCGAGTCGAAAGTTTACTCTGTTCTTTTAGATAAGATTTTTTGAAAAGCCCGTTAAAGCGGCAAGGCGTTCGTCGCGCCACGAATCTATAGCTCAAAAGCAACGTGCAAAAAAAGTTCTTACAAAACGAAATGCAGAACTTCTTTGTGTCGAGTTAGATTTTTTTTTAATAAAATCGTTCAATCTCCACTTAATGATATAAAATACCTGTTATTGATAATTTTCACGAGTGAATAGTCTTACCGTTTGTTGATGTAGATAGTTTTATGAAATAAACATCATATGTGTACCAGCAATACTCACCTCGCTCGCTGACGCTTGCTCGGTTGTAATTCGATGGAGACAGTTAAACATTTACATTATAATAAGGTATATTTAAAGTATGATTTTCTAGTATTTGAATTTTAAATTAGATAATAGTTGGCACTTTTAACATATTGTAAATTTTATGTTATAACATTCTTTAAGAAATTGCATTTTTAAAAGTCGCAAAATGAAACATTCAGTATCATTTCTTTATTCTGTATTCTCAAATGTGATAAACCAGTATTATAAACTTAAAATAACTGTTGTAAAGAAAGAAAAATTTTATATATTGTCTAATATCAGGCATAGTGATTGAACACAATAATATGTGCTACAATATGTCAGCAGTCTCGCTTGATTGTAGTAATAAATTTTTTCAATTAATATATTTTAGGTGTTGCATACTTCGTAGATACAACATTGGATACGCGTAAAAATAGTTTAAACCTAAATCACTATCTTAAAAGTAAATAATAAATGATTAAAAAATTTGAAAGCTATTTAGAGAAAAATTGAAATTATACTATTGTGGCGATCAAGAATAATGCTACGATGCAATAATACTCGTGCCGTACTACAACCGTTTGTAGACGAGAATAGCGCTCTCGTGCGGCCTTGCGGCAAGTCTCTTCGAGCGACTCCGAGCGGGTCAGACTTTGTCAGACCGCCGAGCGGTGCGTTTGGTTTTCTGGGCAGCTAGCTGCGAGTTCATAACTTTTAATATAACCTTCCATTTTATTTGATTATTAAAGATATTTACACGTTTTTGATAGAGTTACGGTCATTTTGCGTGAATGTGTCATATATTGCCCCTTTGAATAAAGTGTCACGTAACACTATTTATTGTAACACCAATTAGATAAATTGTATAAACACCTTTCAACCGATATCTGGAACAAACATTAATCCTATATCGTCGCTCCCTACGAAGAGTAGCACTGTTCAATTTTTCCGTCATAAGTAACACAATTAATTTTACGCACGCTAGACTAGCACAACTCAAAATTTCTCGCAAAGACTAGCACAACTCGCGCATTTGCCGCGAAAACTAGCACAACTCAAACTTTCAACAACGATTTTCTAGAAAAATTTCACGAATTTGCGTAACTGTCATTATGAACATTTTTAAATATTCACAATTCACAACTTTTTACCGAATTTAAAATTGTTTTCCCAAATACAATAATTTTTTACAACTATTTTTTAAATTGTTTACTTTTTTTATAAATTTTGAAACTTTTAAAAACTTCGAGGTTTGTCTGTCTTTGTCCAAGGTTTTCATGAACTTAACTAACACAATAATCCAATAACTAGCGCGCCACGCGCGGCCTGACGACCGTGTTGGCTTGCCGCCTTGCATCGCTTCGCGCGTCCCCCGGGTGGCGGATGGGGGAAAGCTCGCTGTGGTATATACCTCAGGGTAGAGCAGAAATAAAATATGCTCCGTGGACCATATCAGACCGCCGTGTTTGCCGTGCGGTGCGACGCGTAAGCTGCCAAAAGGAGATCCTGGGTGAAGAGGCAATCTGAGGTTGTGAGCCATAGTGACCTGAACCACCTTTGGCTCCTGCTGACGGCAAGACGAGAGGCCGGTCACATAGCCAGTACCGGTCAATCGACTAAGGTGAGTGCGTGATGCGGCTTGATGTCTGCCAGAAACCCTCCAGAGAGCCAAGCACTTTGTTCGGGGTGGGAGGTTCGAGAGAGCAGAGGTGGGCTAGGGCAGTATCGCGTGCTATACCCTGGTATGATGCTCCCAGTCTGGCACCGCTTACAGTCATGTGTTGGGGCCATATCAGCTGCCTCCATAGACGGGGGGGGGGGGGGGGGGGGGGGGGGGAGGGTGGTCGGATGAAGGAAATCATACTGACGGTGGATGGGCATGAGATCGTTTCTTAACCAATCATCAAATACTTGGGCATCACCATCGATGCAAGACTAAGTTTAAACAGTATCTGGAAGTAGTCAATGATAAAGCAGCAAAAGTTGGCGCTGCTCTATCACGATTGATGCCAAATGTATGAGGGCCAACTCAGAAGTGTAGGTTACTCTTAGCTAGTGTTACCACATCGATTATGTTTGTTGTAATATGTAAATTTATACAGTCGCAATACTTAAAACGGTACTCGTCGCGCCATCTACTGGTTGTCAACGATATGGTACAACGAGACAAGCTCGATTGAACGCGAGCATAGTGCGCATGCCTCGCGTATATACTCTAAGCGCATACTATACTGCACACAGAGCTCCGTGGAGTCAGACTATGCGACACTGTACTATACTCCTTCTTGCCTGTAAGAATCCGAGTAGAGCGGATGTACTGCCAACTAGGCTCTCAAGCCTTTCAATATATTATCATTAAAACCTCAAAGTTATTATTATTTATTCCACGCATCCTTTCCAACAATGTTATACGGAGCCCCAGTATGGGCAGATGCGATGCAAGTGAGATCGTATGCACGAAAGTTGAATACCGTGTATAGGCGAAGTGCACTAAGAGTGGCGTTCGCTTACCGTACGGTATCGGACGATGCTGCCGGCATTATAGCAGGTATGCCATCTCGCGCGCAGCCTCTCGCGCACGCCTCTCCGCATGACTTGGCAACACCTCGACTGGCTGCCGAGCCATCATCGCGCAATCAAACGAGCGCGCGCGATACGGATTCGTGGCCGCTCGTTACAAAACATTATCAAAATTCGGAAAAAAATTACAACAGTGAGTATACTTTAATATTATATAACACATGCTTTTGCCTTAGTAGAAATAAAACTATAAATCCAATATATTAATAAGTTTCTCTTCATCTTTTCACATCCAGTCCTATGTGAATTTTCATATTAGTCGTGTATAATTTCTCATAAGTGTTGTTGCAGTGTATAACTACTAACTCTACCCCATAATTTTTTCGGTTTTTCGTTGTGCATTTTTATATACAGGAAATAATTGTAAATTTATTTTGTATATCAGTAGATTCCCTGGTAGAAGTTATGCCCAAGATAGTTGGTCAAATGACAACGTTTACTTGGCTCGGTTGGCTAAGGCGCGCGACCATCCTTGTGCAGGGCTCGTGTTCGAGTCCACGGTCGCTCAAAATTTTTCGGATGTTTTTTCGCATACAAATCATTATTCAATATACTGTCATTAAAAAAAAAACTCGAATACAAGCCTGCTAGTAATGATTTTCCAATTCTAACCTTGAATCGACATTAACCACGTGCACCTGTATCATATTATTTCACCAACTATCTTCGGAAAAAAATAGTTAACAATACTCAATCTAAAAACTGCTAAAGAACTAGGATAAAAAGCGTTACATCTTGTAACAAAAACTGACAAAGAAAACTATCAAGTTCTGAGATTGACAACCTTAGAACTTCCAAATAACTTGGATACCGTTTCTACCAGGGTTGATGAGAATTTTTACTTTTAAGGGTAACAAGAGATTTTAAGTCCAATGTATGTTTTTTAAATTTTACTTTTGCTGTTATTCAAAAACTAATAGGTCTAAATATCTAATGTTTTGCACATACATTTATTTTATAACTGTGAAAAAACAATCAAATTTGAATTGCTATTAACTAAAATACTTTCAATGTGGAACTAAAAATCTATTCAATTATGAACATCTATATACAAAAGCAAATTAAATGTTAATGTTAATGATGAGCACTCTAAAACATATTAGTTTTCGAATAAGAGTAAAAGCAAAATTTAAAAACAAACATCAGACTTGTTTTTAAGAATCTGGTCTGTATCTCATTCGGAAACCATAGTACATTTCGTTGCTCCGTACAAAGACTAGCACAGTTCAAATTTTCAATCGACTAGCACAACTCACGATTTGCCGCGAAGAGTAGCACAGTTCAGAAATGCCGCCAAGAGTAGCACAACTCATGTATTTCCCGTAAAGACTAGCAACTCGGGACTTATATTACTTGAAATGTCAGTATTTTACGTTTTTAGGCACGACCGCGACACGGAAGTGCCTTATAGTTTCGTGTGCGAAAAATGTGTGAGATGCGATATCTCACGCAATTTTCGACCGATCGGGCTGAAATTTTAGGAGATGTCTCCTTTTGCAAAAGCTAAAAAACTATTTTTTTTTTATCCCGATCCTCTACGTCGTTTTGAAATGCGGGCACACTTTGTACGATTTTTAAGCGTTTTTTTAATAAAAATTTTCCTATGATGCGATTATCTCGGAAAGAGTTTAATCAATCGGGCTAAAAATTTGTGTGCGAACTCCCCTCGTAATACTAAGCTGACAGATTTATTTTGGGCTTGATCCTGCACGTATACCCAGAATGCGGTCACCTCCAAAAATCGCTAAAAACGGGTTATTAGCTCTAAGTCGAATTCTAAGCATTCTACGTTAGAGAATGCTACTTAGAAAATACAATTTTTTCCCATTAACATCAAATCATGAAAATGCTTAGAACTCGAGTTTACAGCCGAATATTACATTTTTTTACAGCTAAAATCCAATTATTTGCCATACAGCATTACGGATTTACGTTTTACATGAAAATGTTAAATATAAAAATTGTATACATGTTTAAAATATAACTTTTTTATATTGACATCAAATCATGAAAATGCTTTTGTTTGTAAGGCCGCGCGTGGCGCACTAGTTGTTTTTGGCACCACTGCTTTCATGTATCTCCCCTTTCCTCTTTTCTTTTTTTTTCTTCTTTCTGGTGATAACCTCCTGCCAGGGTGGGTCTGCATTTTCTCCCGAAGACACCTGTGAATGGCTTTCTGATGTAACTACCACAGTGGCTACCTCCTTATCTTTCTTCGTTTTTTTAGCGTAGTTTTCTTATCGCTCTTCTACCTGGCTGGTGATATTGCCTTACGCTTATTTAGCGTTCTTGTCGTCACCGCGTTGGATGCATCTATCGTCTGTGATGCCTTGTCCTCCTTCTGGATATGCTGCTGGTTCGGTAACATTTCCGCTTTACTTAGCATCAATCCAAAGCTCTTCTTGCTCTGTTCCAGCACCACTTGTCCTCTTTCAAGCTGCTTAACCTGTGATATAATCGTCGATAGATCGCTTTTAACAGACTTATGAATGTTGGATGCGTTTGACACAACATTATCCACAGAGTCCAGCCTGTCTCGGATCTTCTCCCATATGCTTCCTCGTTCTCGCTCAGCATCCCGGATTTTGTTCCAGATCTCGAGAGCTCCTACTCCTGCTTTCTCTCCTTGCTCGGTTAAATTATCCATCCTCGATAATAGTCTTCATCCTGGTATATGTCCGACCACCATCGATCCCCCCCGTCTATGGAGGCAGCTGATATGGCCCCAACATATGACTGTAAGCGGTGCCAGACTGGGAGCATCATACCAGGGTATAGCACGCGATACTGCCCTAGCCCACCTCTGCTCTCTCGAACCTCCCACCCCGAACAAAGTGCTTGGCTCTCTGGAGGGTTTCTGGCAGACATCAAGCAGCATCACGCACTCACCTTAGCCGATTGACCGGTACTGGCTATGTGACCGGCCTCTCGTCTTGCCGTCAGCAGGAGCCAAAGGTGATTCAGGTCACTATGGCTCACAACCTCAGATTGCCTCTTCACCCAGGATCTCCTTTTGGCAGCTTACGCGTCGCACCGCACGGCAAATGCGGCGGCCTGATATGGTCCACGGAGCATATTTTATTTCTGCTCTACCCTCTGAGGTATATACCACAGCGAGCTCTCCCCCATCCGCCACCCGGGGGACGCGCCACATACGGATGTCAGGCTTCCCCGCGTGGGTGTGTGTGTATGTATACCGTAATATTTCTGGAACTACTTCGTCAATATCAATAAAATTTGACATGCATATATTTTTAGATTCTGAATTTATAATTTTAAGATTCTGAATTCGGATAAAACAGTTATTTTTTATTTTCTAAACTATTTTTTCATGATATGTGCACGAAAAAGGCCACTTTCCGTGCATGTAAAATGAATAGAAAATCGAGTTTTGCTTAGCAGCGAAAAAAACTACTCCTTTGGAAGGAAAAAACTTTTTCCTTCCAAGGGAGTAGTTTTTTCCTTACTCTGCAAATTTTCAAAATTTCTTGATTTCTATGGTCCGTTACAGACAGGGCGCGGCGGTATGAAATATATACTTGTAACTTTAGACGCGTTTTCAAAATTCGTTGTTTATATCCGATTCGTAGACAAACCTGTACTACAGCGATAAAGAAAATTTTTAATGTTTATGTTTTGTTATACAGAAAACCGAAGCGTATTTCATGTGATCACGGCTCACAGTTCACTGCAAATGTGTGGATCGAGAAATTAAGAGAAAAAAATATTGATTTAGTTTTTTCATCTATCCGACATCCATAAAGTAACATGGTTGAGCGAGTTAATAAGGAACTCGGTAGATTTTTTCGTACATTTACTAATGAGAAACACACCGGTTGGGTCGGATATATTAATATCATCCAAACCATTATAAATGAAACGTATCACAAAACAACGTGTTTTAATCCGATCGAATTACACATGGGTATCAAACCTAAACGTGCGTGGAAAAATTGGATACATCGAATTAATTCAGAGGTCGAGCCTCTGCTTGAACAAAAAGTTCATCTCGCTCGGAAACATATAATTTCAAAAGCGCAAAAACGTGCAGAAATATATAATTTTCAAAAGAAAACATTTTTTGTTGAATTTAAAGAGGGAGACGAAGTTCTATTAAAATCAAATAACATTTCAGATTTAGACAATAAAAAAATTGCAAAATTCTTTTCAATTTACGAAGGTCCATATGAAATATTAAAAAAAAATTGGTAATACAACTTGTATTATTTGATCACCATAAACAAAAAGAAAAAAGATTTCATATAAATGTTCAAAAAGAATACAAAAGAGAACCTAAATAAATATAATGTTATTTGATTACATAATAGAAAAGTTCATTACTTTCACTCATCAAACATTGTAAATGAAAAATGATCACGCTCAAAAATAATCACGTTTCTATTTCATACAATATTTTCGAACACTCAGAGCTGTATATACAAATGTAAACAAGCCGGCACGGCTAGTCCCAACTCAAGAAAACAGAGGGGAGGCATAGTCCGTCTTTCTCTCTTTCCCCACTCTCCCGCGGCAACACAACTCGTGTCCGCGTGGCCGCGAATTCACCCTCCCTTGCTACACGCACAGCGTTGCCACGTCACTTTCTCGGGGAACCTAAGATTTTAGGTATACTTGAGACGCGGGAAAATTCAAAAATATGACAGCATTGTCATTTCTCCTCTTTCGGAGCAGCTCCAGCTTTCTCCATAAAAGGGCTCGCGCTGGGCTGACGCCGTCAGTTTTTCGACGGTCGCAACTTAAGCGCCTTAGAAAAAAACTATCCATGGGCCGCACGATTAAGCGCTCAGCGCAACTTACGCGCAACTCCGTGGTTTACCCACGCAAGCTCATCTCCGGGGCAGACGTTTTGGTTTAGACTGTCCCGTTAGGACAGGAGACGAGCCATCCCGGAGATCGCGTTATCACGCCAAGGACGTCGCAGGAGCGAGCGAGCCTAGCGCACACGTGGAAGTCGTGCGGTGTGCGCATGCCATCCGGCCGCGCCGTACAGTGCGACTCCACATCTCCGTTGCCTCCTCGCACAGGCGAAACACCTGCAACGCACGCAATAAGCGTGTCATTGGCTCCTGCGCCTACACTCTCGCAGGAAAGCCTTACGCCCCCTCCCACGCCATCATCCACATCAGCTTCAACAAAGTCCTGCATCACTAGCATCCAAGCAGTCAAGATCAACTTGGCCGAATACCAGCGACGACGCTCAAAACAAAGGAGCCCACGGGCTGCAGAGAAGAGGGCTCGGCGGGTTGAAACGAAGCTGCGTGTTTTGTTCGGCACGCCAGCACTCGCTACCTCTAACACCGAAAAAACAACCTTGTGAGCGGAAAGAGCGAGGTCCTGGAAGCTCTGCTACGCAAGCCAAGGCCAAAGCTAAACCCATACGCCACCTACGGGTACGGCAACAGCATCTGGTAGCGGCGAGTGAGTGCACCGCCTGCACTTCTGCGGATTTTCGTGACTACTTGTTTACGGTCTCTAAGCTCCCTTTAGTGAGGGTTACCCTTAGTTTGGCTAAAGTTGTGAGGGTAGGAGGCTCCTTTGTTTGCTTTGACCTGGATGCTATCTGGTCTAGCCTTTTTGGACGTCTTTGCCGGAAAATCCAAAGGCTTTTTGTTCGTGGCTGGTTAAAGGTAATCTGTTAAAGCGGCCTTCTTTGCCGTGGACTGCTTATTTGTGTCTTTATGAAGACTCTCTGTTGTCTGAGTTTTCTTCCCACTACTTTCCGGATCCTGGCATTGTTGCAGGTTATTATCTGCAGAGCAGAGGTTCCTAAAACTAGCCCTCATGCTTCAAGCAATGTCCTTAATTTGTTTGTATACATTATACCTGTTCTTGACGTAGTTGATCAATTCGTCGATTTTGCTGCCAAAATGGTTTAGGTACACACTTCTGTGCGCTAATGTACTTCTTTGACGCTGTCTGTGTCCACCTCCACCTTTAACTTGATCAAAAGCAGTGTCGGTATATTAGGCTTTGGAACCAGGTTTGCTTAAGGTAACATTTTACCCTAACTATTCGTCTTGGTTGGTTTACCTGTGCCCTTCGCAAGAGCCCTATAACAAGATGCTATTGTTCAGGGCAAATGACCCTTGGTTGTTTTAATAAGATTAATACTACCCCTTCTTCCTTCCCCGCTTCTTGCGCAGTGGAGCCCCAGGCTTGGGACCAGCATAGCAGAGTCGCGCGGCGAGTTCGGGCACCTCAGGATCGCCATTTCTGTACAGTGCAAAGACACAGCACCCCTCTTAAAATCCAAGAAGCACTAGATGGTAATAAGCAGGATGAGGCCCTTCAGGCACAGAACATCGTGTCTGAAAATGTCTTAAGAATTGAGCAAAGACTAGAACGCTGCAAAAGCGCCTTAAAGCTCTTAACGACCTGCCTGCGCTCAAGACTCGTCTCAACATCGTTCGCTGGATCCCACGATTCTCATTAAGGTGACAGCAAACTACCACCATTAGCTGTCACCCTATCCTCTAGAGCGCTAGCTCACGCCATGATCGTGGCCAACGCCAAGAAGCGCAAGCTTCATACCAGTAAATTTAACGTAATCCTAGGCAAGAGCTCTTAACCCATACAATTAGTTTTTGCCTGGATTCTGATGTGTCCCATCTAATTTACACAAATAACTTGCAAATATACAGCCAATGCCACCTCGAGGAGCTCGATTCTTGTTCTGTTAGTTAAGTGATAACGCCAAAAGGATTATAGGCTGGGCTGCACAAAATTACCTTAAACTCAATGTCCTTAAAACTAGCGCTTCACCAAATGTAGTGACCAAATGTAGAACTTGCACCTACTTACTGTAAAATACGTAACGCACGACTTGACACAAATTTTGGATATAGTAAACACCTATACAACATTTTTGAGAGTTCCGTGAGCTGGACGTTATCATAATATTTACAGCTTTATCATGGTAAAATTCCTGATATACGGATAATTTGACATAAAAGTCAACAAGTTTCAGCCAACATTTTCTTTAGAAACCTCTATTAACCAACCTTTTGTCTTTATTTTTGTGATGAGTGCCACGTCACGTCGCGTTGTCCCTTCACCCCGAAAATAAGTACTCGGTACAAAAAAAAAAAAAAAAAAACGGGTGCCCGTTTTTCCCCCAAAACCCCCCTGCCCCCGGCCCCCCCTGGAAAAAACAGCCACCAACAACGTAGCCCTTTTTTTTTTAAAATTCCCCCCCCCCCCCCCCCATACCCCCATATAGACTACGATGGTTTTTTATATTGACCCACCCTCCCGATTGTCACGTAGTTTTTTCTCTCATTTTCCCCCATCTCTCGGTATGAGGTAAAATATTTTTATATAAAAATTATGGACCATAAAAAGTTTGGGCCTTAAAATAATGTTAAGCCTTAAGAACCGGCCCAGCCAGAACGGCCGTCGGGCGCTCCTCAAGAGCCCTCAAACGGACGTCCAGCCTGGCCACTTCTGCACGAATACTACAAGACTTCCTAATGCTTAAGTAGTTTCCCTGCAGCAACCTCTTCAACTCCTCAAATTTATCATCCGATATAATAGTCTGGGTAGGGGCAGGGATTGCCACTGCTAACTCAGATGTTCTAACGGCAACCGGCACAGAGACCAAAGCAGGGACATATGACCCATTAACACCCAGTTGCGTAGTAGAAACGGAGGTCGAGGGTACGAGACAAAGGTTACAGACCACCTTGTCCTTGACTGCGCGATGACGCGCCTCTGCAGCAGCGGCATCGGTGCCCTCTGTAGTACCACCGGCGAGGATGACTGCGCGATCCCGCGCCTCTGCAACCTTACTATCTCACATCCCTATAGCGACAAAATACTCTCGCATCCCTCCAGCTACATCGACAGAAAGATTTCTGTCACCACCATCAGGGAGGATATCTACGCGACCTATCACGCCTTCCCAAAAGTGAGCGATACAGCGCGGTTCTGCACGCCTTCAATAACAATCATGCGGCGGACTGCAGAGTATCCCCGAGCGACGGCATCGACTTTGCAACCTTCTCTTTCAATCGAAGAAGAGTACCTCGACACAGAACGAGACGAACATTTTTTAGGAATGTCCAATATGCGTAACGTTAATTTTGAATTTAACGAAGATGATGTAGCCAATAAGACGTCAGTTAGTTCATTTGAGTCTGATATTTTAATTAAACGTGAATAAGCTCGGCCGTGTAAGATTAGTTGTTGACGCGTCAGCAAAATATAATTTAACAAGTTTTAATGATTTACTTTTATCAGGTCCCGATTTATTAAAATCTCTTCTTAGGGTAATTATGCGTTTCCGACAGTTTGCCTTTGCAATAAAATCCGACATGAAAAATATGTTTCTAAAAATAAAAATAAGAGAAGAAGAAAGAGACGTACAACGTTTTCTATCGAGGTATATACTATGTACGGTATATATAGGTATATACGAATACTTAATGTTTTCAGTATTGTTTGACGCAAAATCCTCGCCCTGCACAGCTCTCTTTATTAAAACTAAAAACTCGAATTTGTTTGCATCTCGTTATCCTGCTACAGCAAAGAGTTTAATCAATAATTGCTATATGGATGATTTTCTTGATAGTTGTGAAACTCAGGAAAAGCAAGAAGTCGCATTAAACAGGTTATAGAAATAAATTTAAAGGCAAGTGGGAAATGCATAGTTGCTCGTGCAATGTAGCGACAGTATTAACCAGAGTAGAAAGTAATGATAAGTCAGATGAGACGCCTACATGTAAAATAAATTTAAGTAACAAAGACAGCGAAAAAGTCTTAGGGCTACAATGAATGAATTCTTCGGACGAATTAGGATTTACAGTAAACTCAGCAAAAATTTCGGAAGGATTATATGGTGAAAAAAGAGACCAAAACGAGAATTTCTACGCGTGGTCATGTCAGTGTTTGATCTACTCGGTTTTTATCACCCTTTACTGTACAGTCACTTATACTAATGCAAGACGTATAGTCAAGTAAAATCGATTGGGATGAGAAACTGCGAGATCAAGAATTTATTCGTTGGAGAAATCTACTTTTGGATTTAGAATCGGTAAAATCGTGCCGAATCGATTGTTGTTATCAAATTACAAATTTGAAAGTAAGATCAGTGGAACTACACATATTTTGCGATGCCAGCGATAAAGCCTTTGAAACTGTAGCTTATTGGAGATTCACTCTCAAAGACGGTTCTTTTCACACCTTCATTATCATTACAAAAAGTCGTGTCGCTCCTTTAAAAAGTACGATGTTGAAATATTAAATTTATTTTGTCAAACGTATGTCGACTAAGCAGTGCAATACACTGGAAAGAATGGCACAGCTAAGCAGTGCGATGAACTGAGCAGCAGAGAATGCTGAATTGTAAAACTGCGCCAAATGAAGTGTGGATATGAAAGCGGTAGTGTAAGTCGAGTGAGTTAGTTGAAATGTAGTCGTCATAAAGAATGTATCGGTGCTTATATCTGTATCAATAAAGAATATTTTACACATATTTTAACATGGTAGCAGAGCATGGTTATAAAGAAAAGATCTGTGGTTACAAAGAAGAGATCCGTGGCTGCATAGAAGAAATACACTTTTAAAGAAGGGCTCAAGTATAGGAAAGCTTATTAATGAGTGTTGAGCTTATGAATGAAGGTTAGTGCCCATTGATGAATTAAGAAAAATGTGTAAAAGTACTGCAGAAAAAGATAAAGCAAAGTCAGCACCAAAAGAAGAATTAATTAAAATTTTAACGGGTTATAATATGTTTTAGAGGCCACCAAGGTTATAATAGAAAGCGCACTAGAAAACCAATGCCAAGATAAAGGAGCAGAAGCCGATTTGGGAGACGCGAAGAAAAAAAGTTTTTAAATTAACGAAAGTACGAAGAAACAAATAGAAGAAACAAGCTAAGAAACAGACACAATGACGAGTAACGAAAATATAAAAATTCAGGTATTTAATAGAAAAAATTATATCACTTGGAAGAAGAGAATACTATTATTTTTAAAGTGAAAAAAATGCGACGAGCCTGCAATAAAAGAAAAGAATGGCGACGAACAACAAAAAGAGTGGGATGAGAAAAATCTGAAAGCAAAGAATTATATTTATTGCAGTATTTCAAATGATCAATTAGTAGTCCAAGAGCCAGCCAGTTAAAATCGTCGTCATAAGGTACAAGGTTGTTCTCCACCGAGATCAGTACCTTACATAGTATAGGAGACATAGTCGCATAGGCAGAAGTGTACATGGGGGACATATGCGTGGGTGTATTTTCGAACATGCCAATCCAAAGATTCAACTTACGTCATAAGGTACAAGCTTGAAAATTTGTAGGAATGTAAGTAATGACGTTCTTAATAAATAAAAAAATTTGGCAGAAGCGGATGTTGGGGACAAGATGGCGGCAGAAGTACCGGAAGTGGCAAACAATATATTTCTACTTACGTCACAAAGTAAACTTCTGTCTTTTTGCATACGGCTTCTTCAAGTCGCCAATGTGCTAGAAAAAAATTGGCAGAAGTGTAGGTGGGGGATCAGTGCAAAAAAAATCAACAACAAATGCGCGGATCCGGAAAAATTCGATTTCGCCCTCGGTATTTGGTATTTTAGATACGCGGCTTGATACAAACCTGAAAATTTGTATGAATGTAGGTAACGGTGTTATCAATAAATAAAGAAATTGGCAGAAGCGGATGTTGGGGAAAAGATGGCGGCTGGAAGTGGCAAAAAATATATTTGTACTTACGTCACAAGGTAAACTTCTGCCTTTTTGCATACGGCTTCTTCAAACCGCCAATATGCTAGAAAAAAATTGGCAGAAGTGTAGGTGGGGGATAAGTGTTAAAAAAATGAACAATAAATGCGCAGAACTGGAAAAATTAGATTTTGCACTGGGTATTTGATATTTTGTATTGGGATTTTAAAATAAATGGCGGTGCTCTACCTACATACATATTACATAAGATTTGTCTGAATTTAGCTGGAGAATCGTTGAATTCTAACGTTATATTAACATTTTCTTTCAATTTAAACCTTATAATTAAACAATTCTACAGCTAACAACAAAAAAATGATAAACGTAATATATAGATAGAAACAGCACGGTAGAGTCACTTCTAACTAGTATGACTTAACAAAACAAAATGGTTTTTTATAATTGGCTAAAAATCTATATACAATATGTTGGAGAAGTATTACTACATCGTTTTTATTGCTCATTATTAATATTATAATTATAATAAGTATCTAATTGTTTCTTTTTTTTTCAAATATACATCGTTGCATTGTAACAGTGAATAAATTGAATGTAAATAAAATCTTAGAACTAAATCAAATAGTTACATTCAGTGGTAGTAATTATCAAGCTAATTTTGTGTTTTATTCAAATATTGCAATAATCTTCTTTCCAGTTCATCATATCTAGGTGAATTTCTTAAAAAATTATTTGAAATATTTCCTTTTTGTGTTGGCGATTCCAAAGCTAGTGGTGCTCTCGTTGCTTGATTAACTTGTTCTACATTTTCTGTTTCTTCTTTGATATCTTCAGATAATGAATTCTTTAGTGATCCTTCGTCATATTCTGTTTTCTTCTTTTCGTTTTCGTTACTTTTGTTAGACAAAGTTACTAAAAGATGAGTAACTGATCTAAATAGTGCTTCCAATAAATGTACACTCTATCCATAAATAGAGTGAAGCGTATAACCGTGAATGAATGTGTTGAAAACTAATTTTAGAATGCTAAATATTGTAATAATGCCCATTATTCCTGCACTGACGATGCCGAAATCTGTAAATCCATTCCAGACATTCTTAAATGCGTTTTGAACCATTTTTTTCAAACTTTTTTGATCAACTAAGTTTCCAAAATCTATAGAAGGTGAATATGCGCTTTTATCCGATAATCTTCTTGCGACTTCTTCAATATAAGCATATCTTTCAGCTGGAAAAGTTGAGTGTTTAATAAATTCCTCCATCAATCAGACCTTTTATGTCTTGATAATGCCAAGTTGGTGTTGTTTGTGGCTCTGAAATTTGAGGTATTCTTCCTTCATTAAGGTCCTGGAGAAAATTTCAGCCATGTTTCTTCGATTAATTACAAAGCAGGAAGAATATTATTGCAGGTTCTAGCTGTCCCTGTTTTCGTCATTATTCTAGAAAATGGTTTTAAAAAATATGATTCATTTCGGCAAGTCACTGGTAATTCTTGAAAACATTCCTCAACTTGTATCACTTTACAAATAATTTCGTCACATACAACAAGATGAGCAACCTCCCCAACAGGTACAGCCATGTATCCAGGTTTTCGCATTATCGTAAGTGCAGCTATATCAGGTTTCGTATACATATGCATTAACGTATTTTGTATAACCTGTCTTTGCAGCCTACATCGATTTAAGAGCATGTCATTGTACATATTTGAGAATTGCATTTTCATATGATGAGCCAAAAAGGCAATCTTTGTGTTAAAATACGCCGTTATAAGGATATCGTGAACGTCTAGAGATTTCTCTGCTGCTATTCCTGTATTTACTATTTTATATCAAATACCCAGTGCAAAATCTAATTTTTCCAGTTCTGCGCATTTATTGTTCATTTTTTCAACACTTATCCCCCACCTACACTTCGGCCAATTTTTTTCTAGCACATTGGCGACTTGAAGAAGCCGTATGCAAAAAGGCAGAAGTTTACTTTGTGACGTAAGTAGAAATATATTGTTTGCCACTTCCGGTACTTCTGCCGCCATCTTGTCCCCAACATCCGCTTCTGCCAATTTTTTTATTTATTAAGAACGTCATTACCTACATTCCTACAAATTTTCAAGCTTGTACCTTATGACGTAAGTTGAATCTTTGGATTGGCATGTTCGAAAATACACCCACGCATACGTCCCCCATGTACACTTCTGCCTATGCGGCTATGTCTCCTATACTATGTAACGTATTGATCTCGGTGGAGAACAACCTTGTACCTTATGACGACGATTTTAACTGGCTGGCTCTTGGACTACTAATTGATCATTTGAAATACTGCAATAAATATAATTCTTTGCTTTCAGATTTTTCTCATCCCACTCTTTTTGTTGTTCGTCACCATTCTTTTCTCTTATTGCAGGCTCGTCGCATTTTTTTCACTTTAAAAATAATAGTATTCTCCTCTTCCAAGTGATATAATTTTTTCCATTAAATACCTGAATTTTTACATTTTCGTTACTCGTCATTGTGTCTGTTTCTGAGCTTGTTTCTTGATTTTCTGAACTTCTTTCTTCTATTTGTTTCTTCGTACTTACGTTAATTTAAAAACTTTTTTTCTTCGCGTCTTCCAAATCGGCTTCTGCTCCTTTATCTTGGCATTGGTTTTCTAGTGCGCTTTCTATTATAACCTTGGTGGCCTCTAAAACATATTATAACCCGTTAAAATTTTAATTAATTCTTCTTTTGGTGCTGACTTTGCTTTATCTTTTTCTCAGTACTTTTACACATTTTTCTTAATTCATCAATGGGCACTAACCTTCATTCATAAGCTCAACAACTTTACCAGACTCACCAAATTGTATTGGGGATCTGGTATATGCACTACAAGAGAGTAACAGAAATTGTGAATTTTTAAAAAATAAAATAAGCATGTGGGAAAGCCGAAATACAAGTAATGACAGCGGAAAGAAAGAAACTAGCGTTTTCAAGCTGAACACAATAAAGATAAAGATTGCTATAGATGTGGTCAATTTAGACACCATACGCAGGAATGCGAAAACTCCTGGACCCGAGGAAGAGGCAGAAGAGGTGGAGCGCATTGGCAAAGAGGTGCACGGTATCCACAGCATCAACAGCAGACACAGCAGTTCCGAAGCCGCGTAGGCAGAGGTGGACGCGAGGTTACTATGTCAGAGGCCAAGGAGGTCAACTATACAGCAACGCAGCAAGAAAACACGACGTTAGGTATAGCAAAAACGTTAGCGATCAAGTTACAACAGATTCATTTTTAACAGAGGTAAAAAGTGTGACGATGAGAGCGATACAAAAATGTATGCTTGCGATGCGAATAAAATATATTGGATATTAGACAGTGGCTGCTCAGACCACATAATAAATGATGAATCATATTTTTGCGAATCTATAATTTTAGAGAAACCAATTAATGTAAAAGTTCGTGACGGTTGAATTTCCAAAGATACAAAGGTCGGGAACATTTTAACTTATTTCTACGTAAATGGAATGCCAAATAAAATAAAAATATCTAATGTATTTTACGTCAAAGAAATGGATAAAAATCTGTTGAGTTTTGCAAAAATTACTAATGAAAACAAAATTATTTCTATTGAAAATACATCAAAAATATATAATAGTCAAAACAATTTAATTACAGTAGCTTACAAGGAGCATATATTATCAAGTGGCGCGGTAGCTCCACAAAGGCGAATTGAGAAGCAGACGAAGCTTTGGAGCACGCGATACTATTTACTTCTATATTGGTATCCGAGATTTTACTTTTAAGAAAAACGATACTTTCCATAATTGTTTCTAAGTGATTTTTTATGTATTATCACATTCGTATACTAATCAGTAATTTTTAATAGAAGCTGTCAAAAAACGCTGTCATTTATATAATATAAACAATCTTGTATATGATTTGCTCAAATCTTAATTTTTTTGTCCAGTGTTAAAGGGCGGTGAAGTTAGCCGCTTCCAGTGTGAAAGGACGGTGGAGTTAGCTGCGCATAAAAAATGATAGGGAATTGCTTTTCCGCCTTTCTTACATATCCTTACATTTTTTATATCATGGCGGTGTTACATACAAAATAATATTACTGCGGTGTCGTATTAAATTAAAAGTTTATATTATTGTATTATTAAAGTGATTTTGTCTATAACAAAATTAACTTTTAAAAAAGTAAGAGGTTAGGCGAACAAAGTCAAGTTTATTATATTTAATCGTAATGAAGCAAAGAACAACTCTCAAGATAATTACTACGTAACATGCCTTGCCCGTTTCATTATACTTATGGTGTTTGTATGACGTTCTAATATGTAAAAAGAAAACTTTAGTTGTTCACCAATAAACAAAATGAAACGGGCATGGCAAGTTACGTAGTAATTATCTTGAGAGTTGTTCTTTGCTTCATTACGATTAAATATAATAAACTTGACTTTGTTTGATTGATCTCAGTTATTTTCTATCTGTAATTTTGTTGCGGAATATATCAAACTCGCCTAACCTTTTACTTTTTTAAAAGTTAATTTTTTTAGAGATTTCAATCTTTTTTAGTAAATTTTTGGAGTATTTCATATTCAACGTAGTAAAAATAAAGTATAAGCATTTTTAGCACCTTTCGACCACAGCTTTTTGGTAACATTTTTATCACTAACATGAAATCACTGATTGTTCTGATATACACCACCCTCGAATTATTTCTACACCTAGACACTAAAAACCACGGTGCGAACTACCCAGACCTTGTCATCGGCCACCCTGTAAACCTAGACGTCGTCCTCGTATGATTTTTACACCTAGACACCAAAAACCACGGAGCGCACCACCTAGACCTCGTCATCGGCCACCCTGTACACCTAGACACCGCTCTTGAATGATTTTTATACCAAGACACCGAAAACAACCAAACCTTGTCATCGGCTACCCTGGCAAGCTAGTTACTGTTACTGCTCCGGAACGCAGAGCATGCACCGGCAACCTCTTAATTCTAAATATCGTAATATAATATTTTATATGAGAAAGCAATCCCCATATGTATATAGCTTTGCGGCCAACTTTACGGTCCTAACACTTCTTGCAGCTAACTTAACGCTCCTTTCACATTTTGGGCTGAAGCAGAAAAACGTGATTTTAGCATTTTTGGATTATACACTCACATATTATAAAAATAAGCAGCCTTTTCACTAATATTTTGGTTGGAAATCATAGTTTAGCTCAGAAAACATTCTAATGAGCCAAAAAACCTTACCAACAGTAATGATAAGTATTTTTTTTGTATAATGAAAAATCCTAACACCAATATAGAAGTAAATAGCGTCACGGGCGCCGCGGCTTCGTCTGCTTCTCAAACTCGCCTTTGTGGCGCTACATCTAACCGTATTGACCTGAAGCCACGAATCGCCTTGTCGATTCGCGCATATGAGAGCCAAATGACGGAGAAACGTTCGCTAAAACTACTAATAGGTAGAATATATTATTAATAAATAATAAATACGCCGCACTTGCTATTATCCCTAGTAACCCTCGGTTACGTCCGGAACAATGATTAAATATGATAAACTTGACTTCGTTTGATTGACCTCAGTTCTTTTTTATCTGTAATTTTGTTGCGGAAATTACAAAACTTGCCCAACGTTTCACTTTTTTAAAAGTCAATTTTTTTGAGATATAAAATAGGTGGTTTTATTTATAGAATAGAATGCTACATTTCAGAAGAAAATAAAATAAATGAAACACAGAAAGAAAGATATCATAGAATGTTAAGTCATGTCAACTTTAAATATTTAGAAAATATGTGCAAAAATAATTTAGTTGAAGGTATGCTGGAAAAATTTGAGTTAGTAATTTTGAAATGCGGTATGTGTATACAAAATAAAATGCATAATCTACCTTTTGAAAACAAAAAAACTAGAGCTACCGATATTCTAGAATTAGTGTATAGAGATCTGAATGGGCTCGATAAAACTACAGGTTTTCAATTTTATTAGGATATGATCATAATATAATATGTTCCTAATACCCTTTAGCAAAAAATAATTTTCTTGCGAAAGGTTTCCATTTTCTTAAATCTAAAATATAGATATAATAATTATATAGTAAATCATATAGTGAAATAATTTACAAGTGAAGAAGAAATTACTGTATTCAGTATATTAACTGTTTCTTTACTCTCGTTTATTACTGTTTTTGTAAACATTGTATACACTTTTCAACACCCTAATGGATAAACGGCTTTAAATTTTTGAAAAAAGTCAAAATACTTATTTTTCTTAAAGATATATGTTGATTTAACGGGTTAAATTGGAGAGACGAAGTCTTGGATAACAGGTATAGTTCGTTATAGGTTTCTCCTGTACACCTAGGTAACATCTATAGTGTAGTATAGACTTTACGTGTATTTCAAAGCGGGACCCCTATGCCAACACTGACCGTCTTTCTACACTATATCTATATTACCATTACTGCTAATATTGTCATATAGTTTATATATTTAACGTTTTCAGAAGTTCGGTTACCCAAGTTTGTTGAAATACATAACATTAAGATCGTTAAGAAAAAATTATGTTGCAGATCCCTTCAATATGTGCAGTAAAACGAGGTGATAGTAGTTATACTTATATGGCAAAATGGTATTTGACATATTTCATTTTCATTGGTAAGAATAACATCATCATTTCAATTAAGAACATTTTTCGTCGAGCTGCACTGACAAATCAGTTTTTTTGCTATAATTGTTTGACTCTTTTACAAACATTAACCCAGTTCGAGCCCTTTGGATCACTGGGAAAATACATCAAATTTTTTTTCGGATTCTCTATTGTAGTGATTGTTTTGTTTTGATACATACACCGTCATTTAAAAAAATTCATGCAGCAGTGATCATATCGCACATACAAGTGTACTTCGATCATTGCAAGTGCAACATTTGATCGATGTAGTTTAAAAATCATGTTTCTCAATTATTTATGTAAGAACTCCATGCAATATGTGAATGTGACTATATTACTCTTTTTAGGCAAGATGACCACATTTAAAACATTTATTTGACTGTTTTTTACACATATTAACCCAGTTTGAGCCCTCCAAGTCATTGGAAAAATACATCAAATATATTTTTTTTTCAGATTTGAGCAGAAGGTGCGCTGGTNTTCAGAAGTTCGGTTACCCAAGTTTGTTGAAATACATAACATTAAGATCGTTAAGAAAAAATTATGTTGCAGATCCCTTCAATATGTGCAGTAAAACGAGGTGATAGTAGTTATACTTATATGGCAAAATGGTATTTGACATATTTCATTTTCATTGGTAAGAATAACATCATCATTTCAATTAAGAACATTTTTCGTCGAGCTGCACTGACAAATCAGTTTTTTTGCTATAATTGTTTGACTCTTTTACAAACATTAACCCAGTTCGAGCCCTTTGGATCACTGGGAAAATACATCAAATTTTTTTTCGGATTCTCTATTGTAGTGATTGTTTTGTTTTGATACATACACCGTCATTTAAAAAAATTCATGCAGCAGTGATCATATCGCACATACAAGTGTACTTCGATCATTGCAAGTGCAACATTTGATCGATGTAGTTTAAAAATCATGTTTCTCAATTATTTATGTAAGAACTCCATGCAATATGTGAATGTGACTATATTACTCTTTTTAGGCAAGATGACCACATTTAAAACATTTATTTGACTGTTTTTTACACATATTAACCCAGTTTGAGCCCTCCAAGTCATTGGAAAAATACATCAAATATATTTTTTTTTCAGATTTGAGCAGAAGGTGCGCTGGTTCGTTGCGCCACGCAGCGGCTGGAGTCTGCAGAGTTTGCCCTTTGGAGAGCGTAGTGAAGAAGGGCCCGATCCAGGTAGGCCTGCTGAGGCCCCTTATCCTTGGCTTCTTCGTTGCCTAGAGAGCAGATACTGCTCGGACCTATCTAGGTTGATTCTTGGATCGTGTCTGGACGAGGGAGGACCGCTTAACCCAATGAAGGCTACACCACCCAGTTTGTAAGAAGGGGGAAGAGGGGAAAACTCCGAGGAGTCTTTATGCTTGAGTTTATTACGGGGCCAATACCAATAAGGGATCGGTCCACTCAAAAATGACTAAGAGGCGCGAAGCGCTTTAGTCGGAGGTCGTAAGATTGACTGCCACCGTAGCCATAGGCTCCGGAGGAGTCTTCATCTCGATTAAAGGCGCCTTCGCTAGTGTCAGTGGGGTCTTGAGGATCTCGTTAGAGATGACCCTCGGCTTCCATCGCTGTCCTGGAGGTCTGGGAGTGGTTGGCCTCCGCTTCCTTGGAGACGACGTCTCTGCTGGCTGCTTTCTCTTCTGCGAAGAGACGTAGGCGGTCTTGCGTGACCCTAATTGCGCAACCCGCTTTGCCGCTATTTTGCGGCTGATTATTTGCAGCTTCGTTGGCGTAGTCGCGGCTGCTGGAGTCGTGGCGGCTCGGATGTGCTAGAGGGCCGCGCTGGCACATCCACCAGCTGCAGATGTTCGGGCCACTCGACGTTCAGCACGTCGGACGACGATTCCGGTGTGTTTGGCCTCAGCTGAGGCGCTGGAGCGGCGAGCAGCGGCAGATCCGTCTGAGCGCTAAGAAGTGCTGATTGGGGAAGGGGTAAAGAAATTACACGAAGTATTTTCTTAAAATCAAAAATCAGATTTATCGCGTCTTGAATGGGTTGTGCAAGTAGCCTTGGCTCCCTGCTCCCACTCAGACGCAGTCTGATGCGGGGTGGTGGTACGCCAGAGGACACCGATGCCGCAGCTGCAGGGGCGCGTAATCGCGCAGTCGTCCTCGCTGGTGGTGGTACGTCAGAGGACACCGATGCCGCAGCTGCAGGGGCGCGTGATCGCGCAGTCGTCCTCGCTGGTGGTGGCGGTAGAGAAAGGTCTGCTGGTACAACAGTCATCGTCGTCGGGGTTGCGCGGAATGATGCCGTTGTCACAAGTGCACCAGACCGTACTCCAGCTCTTGAAGTTCTTTTATTGCCCCCTAATATTGGGCTCAAAGAGTTTTCCAGCCAACGCCGATATTTCGACGTCGTTTGGGATTTTTTACCGATGAAGATTCGCCTTTCCTTTTTGGCATTTTCTCTTAAATTAACTTTCCCGGGTTTCGGCACCAAATGTTTTTGATTTTATTTAACACAGAGAATGTCTTTTACAATATTGAAAAGTTAAATCAAACTATACGTATGTAAGGAGGATTTATTGTCATAGTTACAAAAATCAACAAATTCAACATTTGAAACTATCTTTAAACGCCTCGGAGTCAACTGTACCCCAGAGAAATTCTTTAATTTCTCTGTTAAGTACCCAATCGCTCTAGAAAGGGAGAAAAGCGCCCTCGTACAATCCCTTAAATTGTAGTATGTTTCTTTGTATTAGTTATCGTTCTTCGAGTGGAACTACACTTGTGATATTTGCGTTTTGTTGTCCTTTGACATTGCGCGGTAGCTTCGTCATGAGATGAAGACGTAAAAACGCGTTTTTACACCGCTCCACCGAGCGCCGTTATAAGTAGACGTTTTTGCTTCTATTTCAGAATCTGTTGCACAAGCTAAATGTCAAGCCTTGCTGAAAAAGTTTAAAGTAGAACATAATCTGGTTACGTTACATCACTCAGGTGATGGTCTCGAAGACGTATACGTATCGAAGTGGCCGTACTATGAATCGCTTCTGTTCACAACTGGTGTTCTTGTACCAAACTCGTCAGATGGTAATTTGATAAGCAAGAAAAAGAGTAATATTACGGAAAAAGTAGTGCGTCTACAGAACACTGAATGGTGATTATTTTAAGGGGTCCAGCCTGGGTTAAATCCTACAAAATAACAACCTACAAAATATTCGTCCAATAAAAAAATTTTTCTTTTTATGTAAATTAAAAAACAAAAAATATTTACTGTAAATATTTACACTATACACTATTTCTACCGAGTAATATGATATATATACCATACAAAATCATTGACCAAAATTCATGACATGACACTTTTACTAAGTGTTTTTAGTCACTTGCCACGGCTTTGTGAAAGATCCGGACCGTCTACTTTACTCTACTCAGGCTTAAAATGTACCTTAAACATGCTCTCTTAGACCTAATAAAAGATATTTTTAAAAAATAATAATTGAATATTATTATCCATACATTGTATACGTAGCTGATAAATTTAATTAATATTTTTCACCCTGTTTTTTTAAATAAAAGTTCTTTTAATATCTCTTAAAGTACCATTGATTTGCCTGATAAAACAACGTCTTTCAATAAGATATAAATGTTTGAATATTTTGTAGAGGTTAGAAAGCTCCATTTCAAAGAATATAAGGTTGCGGTGTGCCCGACAGCGCGTATAGTACTCTAGTACTTATACTTGCCATCGGGGGCGCTAACGCGCCCCTTGTTTACACCTACTATTGTAAATACTATTATCTTATTATTTAAATATGGTTTATTTTAGTATATACTAATAACCTTAAATAACAAATGTAAAAAAATGAACTATCTTCACTTGAGGAGTTCATCGGTTTTAATTGTTCTCAATTGTTTTCAATTGCTTATGATCCTTTTCAATAGTTCCTAATTGGTCTCAATCGGTTTTAATTTTTTTCAATATTTTCCAATTGCTTTTGATCGTTTTTAGTGGTTTTTTATTTTATTTATTAGTAAATACAGATTTATAAGCAAAACATATATTCTACTGGGATGGTTTCTTCTATTCCTCTTTCATGGTACGTATTGTTGTTATGGATTTCTTTCTTTTTAATCAATGTTACCCTTGCGTTTCTTTCCGTTTGGATATAATTGTTGCATTTTCGTATATTTCTAATTGTCTGCCCTTAGGCAAGGGGTTCAGTAGCTTCTTTATTCTTCCCTCTAGATCTTTCGTTTCATCTCTGGTTTTCATAATTTGCTTCAGGGCTAGACGCAATCCTTCACAACTAGCTAAAGCATCGTTTCCTTTTTTCTCAATCATTTCCTGCAATCTTTCGGTAGTCTGGCTGTTGACCATTTTATTTTATATTTGCTTGGTTCTCCTCTGGAGATTACAGCGGTTGCGTATTAAATGGTTACAGTTGCGGTTTCCCCAGTCAGTAAGCGTTTGCTGATTCTACTGATGCATCTAAGTTCAGTTGCCGTAGTCGCGGTGGGGCGATAGGGTTTCTCTTACATCTCTCCGTTCGCCTTACTGCGAGTTTTTGTTTAGTTGCGCCTGCTGCTTGTTTTTAAATTGTTTTTTTCTTTCGTACTTACTTTCGCATCTACCGCGCTTCTGATTTACACATTGTTTAAATTAGTATTATTTTCTTAGGTACTTTGATTATACCTCGTAATATTATTCGTGTTTTACATAGCGAATGACCTATAACTAATTGTTATTATTGCCGGTGCCGTAATCATTTCATATCTCCGTCTTCGCGATTATAACAGTTAGGCGTTACATAGTTAAAAAAATCGTAATTGTCTCGCGGTTAGATCATTGTATCGTAATATCGCTCGTAATATCAAGGGGCGCGATAGCGCCGCTTTGGCAAGAAAAAGTACGAAGTACGATTTGTCCCTATATACTTTGAAATTAGGTGTTCCTAACCTTATAAAAAATCTCGATTGCATTTAAATCATTATTATTGCGCGTATGCGCTATCTGTTGGTATCTACTTAAATATATTATCCTAATTTTTCATGTATAAAAGGTTCATTCAAGAATATTAAGTTATTAACTTAATATTGCAAGTTGAAAATTAGCTCGATATATTTCATTTCGTTCAGAGTTTCCATCATCTCCCGATATTTTTCGTCTCCTCCGATCACGTGACTTCCGGTGCGTATATTTGGTATTATACACCAGTGGTTATAGTAGTTAATCTACTTTACCGACATTCGTCTGCTACTCGGCGACACGCGATTATAATATGCATATATTGCTATACGATTATATGCGCGATGCGATCAATGTCTGAACCAATAGTAGCTTGTTGTCTATCGAATAGATCAAGATTTAATGAAGTGCAATAGCAAGAAGAATATGCTTTGTAAAAGATGTGAAATCTCTCTCAAAAAAAAAACTTTTTTCAAAAGTGAAAATCTTGGCAAGAAAAAGGCTAATTAACGTAGTGAAATCTCTAAATATAAAAATGTCAAGTAAATGTTTTTGCTATACGCATTAAAATATCATTTTTTGGGAAAACATAATTTTAACTTTGGCAGTGTGATAATAGTCACGCCGTGTGTGAGAGCTGCCTGTCCCGCTGTAGGGTTTGCTCTGTATGTCGGGGGTCTACTCCGGTCTGGAGGAACCGTCTTCTTCAAGGAATCGGATCAAGAATGCGCTTTCCTTGCCGTCCTCATCACTTAGGTTGCTCTGAGGTGCCAGCGGTCGATTCCTGGTCTAGGCATAGTGACTCTTGTGCTTATCGTCTGCGGCCTCTGTCGCCTGGGACCCGTCGATCTATTGACTAGCGCGCCTCCGACGATTCTGACGACCGTTACCCGATTCTTCCGTAGTAATGTGCTTATTTAATGTACTTTCAATACTTTAATTTTCACGTGATTTGTATACGATCAATATATATTTGGTTTTACTGGGAATTCCAGTGATTATTATAATGTTCCCTTCATTTTATGCGGCGTCTTGGGGCCGCTAGATCTTTGAGCTTTTCTTATTTGTTTATTATTTATCAATTAAATATAATTATTTTCTTAATTGGTGCTAAATGTCAATATTGTTTAATTTTAATGTTTATAACTTTTAGTTACTGTTTACTCTGAAATGTTTGTAATTTTAAATTACGTATGCATATACCCTTATCCTAGTACCATGGCTAATATATTTTTCCCCATATTAGTATTGTATTCCCTTATCCTACTACCTCTATACAATAATTTCGCATGGGCCCTTATATTCGGGTTCAAACTGGCTGACTTTGGATTCTTTAAGAACATAGACCACTTCTCCTTCTTCCAAATGTTGTACATTTAGTTTCTGTCGTAATAGTATTTCGAGCGGTGTCTTGATTGTACTAGATTCATCGCTACCATCGTTCTAAGTTGAGCGTAGGCTTCCATCTTGTCAGCAAGATAGTTGTTGTACGTTTGTAAGTGCTCTCATGGTGGAGAGCTTGACGATGTGCGTGCATGTCGGCCAAAGACTAATTCTTGTGGTGAGTAACCTAGTCCGTCGCATTCCGTAGAATTATACGGGTACTGTGCTAATGGCACTACTTCATTCCAATTATTGTTGTTTCTGATATACATCTTAATATATTCTTTGAGCGTATGATGCATTCGTTCTATTTCACCGTTCGACTGGGGATAGTACGCGGTCGTTGAATACTTATTCACTCTGAATATACGTGCGAATTCTTCTATAACTCAGTCCATGAAGTGTGCTCCCTGATCGGAGATGAGAGTTACAGGTGAGCCGAAATAGCAAATTAGTTTTTTCGTAAGTGTACGCGTTACTTCTTGTGCTGTTGCGTGTTCGAGTGGCACTAATATGCAAAATTTTATAAAGTTATTTTGGATGGTTAATATGTATCACTTTCCTCGTTCGGTTTGGGGTATTGGTCTGCAGAAATCAATTAGTATTTTGTCAAATGGCAGTTTTGTTTTTACCCGCACTAGTTTCTTTTCTTGGCACCCTGCGCATCCTCAAACGAACTGTCTAACGTCTGCTTGCATGTTTCGCCAATAGTATTCGCTGGCTATTCTGTTTGTTTTGTTTGTTCCCTTATGACCGCCGATTGATGACTCGTGATATTCTTTGATGAGTCTATATCTGTCCTCGACCTTTGGTACTGGTAAGTTATTTTTAAATAAAACGATCGATATTGCTTTCCCTTTAAAGGGCTTATTACACTGCTCGTTACACTGTTACGTTTTCCCATTCTGCTAGCGTAATTATTCCCAAATCTCTGATAAAGCCAAACGTTGTTATTCCATACTTTTCAGTTAGTAACTGTAGTGTTTTTATATACCCAGAAATATCTGGCCTTAGGGGTTTGTCGTGTAGGTGTTTCTTTAAAATTATCCGGAACAGGTACGCCTCTCTGTATTTTGTTAAGATGATTTCGCCTACGAAACGTTGTGTTTTTAAGAGCTCCTCTGCGTGTATGTAGCGTCTTTCTATCAAAGCGTTTAGTACTTCTGTGTCGAGAATCATGCCTTCTGCCAAGATGTAAGCAAAGTTGCATTTATGCGCAAACGGATGATTATTCAGGCTTTGTACCCCAGTGAATAGCTCTTTGTCATTAGGATCTCTTTCCGACTCTGGTGAATCTTGTTCTGGCCACGCCTCAAAGTGAATCAGCTTCCAAAGTGAATAGATTTTGATTGCGAATACAAACGTCAGGGATCAGAAGCTTTCGAGTTAAATGTGCACTCGCGATTGAATTTTTAATAAGGTTTATTCAATTGCCACAAGATTTGAATGAACGCTCGATTGCAACTAACGTATATGTCGCGAATAACTTTAACTGGTATCGAGAACGACGATCGACAAGGTCAGTTTACTAACTTCGAAAATGTAACAAAATATTCTCTCTGTTCCTATTTAAAACCGATGCTCTACTCATCGGTATGTAATTCCTCTGGTTTCATTACCCCAAAATCAAATAAAAAATCATTTAAAAAGCTACAGTAGACGCTAATAGACGGAGAGCTGGCTACATAAAAATGCAAGGTATAAGGTACATGCAAATTGAATAACTAGAAAGGTTCCATTTCAGCTATCGAGTATCGAGCGGCAAGTCTGCCTGCGCGCTTAGGAATATTAAGGTGGGGGCGGGCGATAGAAAATAATAAATTTCAGAATACAAAATATGATAAACCTCAAACATAAAAATTGTCAGAATATTGAGTATTTATTAGTAGAAAAGCTATAATTTGTTGGCAGACGATTTCATGGAAGAGAAGTGGCCGGCAGACTGCAACAAAGTGGCGTTTTTTTTTTGTAAAAAAAAATGATCAATCTCACAAATAAAAATTTTTGCAATTAATTATTAACTACTAAAGTAAGCTATATGTAAAATAGCAGACGAATAAATGGAAGACAACATCGAGGCAGACTGTGATGAAGTGTCCGATCTCGAACGAACTCCCATGTATCTTATTATTAATATTCTCTGAACAATAAAGTTACGATCTATATTATACTTGTCATAAAAAGAACTTAAAGGCAATTTTAACATAAAAATATTGTTTTTATTTATATATAAACATTTTTAAAGAGTTGTAATTTATTCTATTTCGCTGCTTGCGTCCGACTCATCGTACTATATCTTGTTCGCTTTCGCAATCAATATCGCTGTCAGATTCAATTTCGTTAGTGTTGGCTGAAAAACAATATTAAAAATGAAAAATGATTATTAATAAATAATGAATTAAATAAAAAGTGCACGAAAGAATTTGTACCTTCACTTTCTTCTTGATCAATAACGACATATTTAACAGTAGATGGTACTTGAGGTCCATCGAACCATTGAAATTGGTATTCAGCGTTAATTATCACCCATCCGAAGTCTTCCGGTAGTAACGATGTCGGAATTTTTTTGTGAGCGTTACTCAATAATCGGGCGATATAAATCGATCGTAAAAATTGCGGTCTTAGTTCTGCTGCACAAGGGGGAATGGAGGAAACGACGAAATTTTGTAATTTTTTTTTTTGAAACGGTTCGTTGACATCGTAGACTTTATAATTTTTTTAAAAAAAGTGCAAATCTAGCATTATCTACAGAGTTACAAGATTTCATCGCGTACATCGAACAAACAAATTTTTCAATATCTCGCAAGGCATTTGATCTATCGCAATCTTCACTGCCTAATTCGGTAAATGCACTTTGAAATTTTTCGTTTAATATTAATTGTTTTAAAGGTCGCGCTTTGCCTTTTCTAAAAAAAGCTGGATTGAAATCACAGCCAGTAAATGCGCGAAACCCTGCTAATGACTTACAAAATAATTCCCCGTGCCTATCGTACAAAGCTGATACGTCAATTATACGTTGCCTGTTTAAAATGCCCGCTTGAATCCAAACTTTACACTTATTTTTTAATTTATTCATATTGGCTAACATTATAATAAGTATATCTGTGTCTGTACATTTAATTATAATGTTATATTCTTCCGGAACATTACACGCGTGAAAAACTATTTTCGTATCGGCTTATTCGTGATTTTCTAGCGTGTACATGTTATTTATTGAAAATAAAACAGTCTCGTTACTAACTTTATATTCGTAACACTGATCAAAATTCAGTAAAACTGTTTTATTTCCAAGAAATGGTATCATTTCTGTACTTTGCCAATGTAAAATTAAAAAACGCACAAGAGCTTCTTTGAAATTACTATTCCGCAATTCTTTCGCAAAATCTGCGGGTCTTGTTTGATCAGGTCCAGAAATTACATACATACGCTCATCAGAGTTATCCGCGCCTCGAAGAGATCTTTCGTAGTCTTTAATTGAGGGTGTGAAATATCTATCGAAAACTATGTGTATTTCTCGAGCTTTGCTATTATTCTTTACCTTTTGCAAAATTTTTGTAGATATTTTTCCAAACGTTTTTGGTATATCTTTCATACAATGTACTACATAAAAACCGCCTATCAAATAAACATCCGTGTGCGTCGGAGCTACACTTTTAATATCTTTTTCTAAAAGCTTAAGTAAAACTGACTTATCAGTCTTAAATATCGATCCGTCTAAATGGCACAAAGACATTGGAACAGGTGTCAATGGAAAAGTAAGAATCTTTTCAATGTTTCTATTTTCATTCATGGAAATGGCTAACATTCGACCAAATAAATCCCGCTGCAACCTCACCTCTTGCACTTTGTTATTAATTTGTAACTTTTTCTTTGCAGTTGAATTGACAAAATTGAGAATTTCGTATTCAAATAGATATATAACAATGTATTCACTTACTGCGGTCGGATTCTGGTACTGCATTTTCAGATTGCTGTGATTTCACTAATTCACTAAACATCTCAAAGTACTTTTTCTTGATAGTCGTAAAATTACTGTAGCAATTAGCGTGATACCCATTGATTTGGTCTGGAGTTGTTGGTAGAATCAGATCTTTGTACTTAAGTTTATAAGTCACGCAAATTTTTAAAATCTCCTTGCATTTCTCCAAAATTGTATCGTTAAAAAGTATGATTTTAGCTTTGCTGTCTGAGCTGTCTTCTCCAAAGTAACCTTCAAAAGGCCTCTACTATACAGCTGTTACTCGGGGGCTCGGTCCCCTTACAGCTTAAACGATTTCTATACCTGCATTGAATTTTCGGATATAATATTCGAATTTCTCAATCTATTGAAACCCTGATATATCATTATAAAACGTACAAAATTATTTATCTGCAATTTTTAATCACATATGAAAAATATTATGAAATTAATGAATAAAAATTCAATGTAATAATTCATTAATTTATTTTTAACAATTTATTATATATGCTGTTAAAACTGAATACATTAATAAAAAAACATAAATACGTTATATAACTATATAAATAAAACAACAATAAATTATATTATTATATCGACCAGAGTAAACTTATTATACAAGCGCGATTGATACCGCGCACTTCGTCACAGTCTGCCTCGATGTTGTCTTCCATTTATTCGTCTGCCATTTTACATAATACACTTCCTTTAGTAGTTAATAATTAATTACAAAAATTTTTATTCGTGAGATTGATCATTGTTTTTTTTTGTAAAAAAAACCGGCCACTTCTCTTCCACGAAATCGTCTGCTAATAAATTATAGCTTTTCTACTAATAAATACTCAATATTCAAACAATTTTTATCTTCGAGGTTTATCATATTTTTTCTTCTGAAATTTATCATTTTCTATCGCCCGCCCCCACCTTAATCTTCCTTAGCGCGCAGGCAGACTTGTCGCTCGATACTCGATAGCTAAAATGGAATCTTTCTACCTATTCAATTTGCATATACCTTATACCTTGCATTTTTATGTAGCCAGCTCTTAGACTATAAGAAATGTTAATGCAAAGATAAGTAACGTGCTCACCACGCGCGACTATTACTATATATACGCCTCTTCACCGGCGCTGCCCCCCACCACTCGACTGCGAGCGCGCGCTCGGCCGATTTTCGTGAACTTTACGACGGTTTTTTGCATGCTTCCAGGCACTTGATCGAAAAACTGAAATCTACGTTTTGTAGTGCACGATGTCAACTTTTCGACCCTTTTTTGTAATTTTAATCGGACTTACGGTACAGCATACAGACCTGCCGGAAAAAAAACGCACCGCAAACTTTGAATCGCAATTTTGAGAAAACTAATAATCTGACAGCACCCAACTTTACAGCACCCAACTTTACTGCACATAGAAAGAACATTATGATCCCTACTTTTTCCTAAAAATTTAGCGTTTCAGCTTGAAAAATGACGGAGCTATGAATTTTCGAAAAACGCCTATTTTTTCGGTTTTTCCTAATTATCTCAGGACCTAATTATCCGATTAAAGCGTTTATTTTGTAGATATTTCTCTTTTCTACAAATCATTTTTTATGTCATTCTGATAGCGCCGTTAGTTTTAAAGTTATAAGTAAAAAAAGACCGAAATTGCGTTTTTTTTTGCAATAAATTGTTAATAACTAACAATAAGGAACGGAAATGCGAGTTAAAAACATATACCTTTTTATCTGCTTATAATCCTTCACCTGATCGCACAATCGGTTTGCTGCAATAAATTATGTCATGTAGAAATGCTCTACGACCTATTACTTCCATGTTAAGGTTCGCATTTTTTATTACAAAGAAATAAATGCGTTTTTCTGTTGTCTCTAATATATTTTGACTTATATCATGTTTTATTATGCTAAACTATAAATTTTAACAAAAATATTGATAAAAGCACCTACCTTTGATATAATAAACGAGTGTGTCATTCACAAAATACTGAAATCAAATAAAAAAATGTTACGACCGTTAGTTAGCCGCAACAAGTGTCAGGACCGTGAAGTTGTCCGCACATATATATACAGATGGACATTGCTTACTTATCGGTTTTCTGTATGCTCGTTCACATGTAGTTTTTATTGTCTAGGTGTAGAAATAATTCGAGGGCGGCGTCAAGGTGTACGGGGTGGCCGATATCGAGGTCTAGGTGGTGCTCTCCGTAATTTTTTATTTCTAGGTAAACACATCATTCGCGGGCGGTGTGTAGGTGTACGAGGTAGCCCATGACGAGGTCTAGGTGGTGCGCTTCGTGGTTTTTTGTGTCTAGGTGTAAAAATAATTCGAGGTCGGTGTCTAGGTGTACAAGGTGGCCGATGACGAGGTCTAGGCTGCTGCTCCTCCCTTTTTTATGGCTTCGCAGGCTTCCAGTGTTACCTCTGGTGGATTTAACTCTACCTCATGTTTTGTAGTATTAACGCATAAGGCGTGTATTTTGCCTTCTTGGTTAATACCAATAAAATTTCCAAAGTATAACCCTTCTCCTTAATTTTGTAAAGGGGCAAATCTTACTTGCTCTGATCAATCGCTCGCTCTTGCGTAAATCACTTGGCTCATACTAGCAGGTATAATAAATCTGTCTCCTTGAATAAATGGTATAATAGTCTGTCCAAATGTTATACATCTGTTCGCAGCGCTAACCTTTCCACCGTATTTTGAAAGCACATTCCATTCTAAGATTCAATCTGTATCAATGGGAAATTCATCAGGAACTACGTGCACGTTGCACTCTAATCCCTTTAAACTTATATTTGTCCTATCTAAACTTAAACATTCGCCCGGCATATCTTTTCCTTGCAATCTTTCTCTGTTGCCGACATTAGTTGCATACGCTCATACCCGTAGTGTATCTGACAGCTTCGCTGGCTACTGGCATGGCTTTTGGTTCATATGCTGCCTCTGCGATACTCATAAGCTCGGCTGCCCATGACGGAATTTTAGTGCTGTCTTCGAGAATCAGATCCAGTTGCTGACTGTAAGTTTATCAAAAAAATTACCTATAGAGGGTAGCCCATGGTTCCTAGGATCGGGTAATTCGCCTAACAGTGATCGGTTAGGACGTGTAGCTGGTAGCTGTTTGGTAAAGGTTTATCCCCGGTGTTCGGTATAAGGTGCGGGTAGCTGTTAGGTAAAGGTTTATCCCCGGTGTTCAGTATAAGGTGCGTTGTTAGAGTCGTGTCTCGTGTCGATTAAGCTAACTCTATCGTTTCGAGCCAAGGCGAAGATTAATTTTTTGTCATAGATGTCATTCACTCTGTGTAGAGCACCGGAGTTTCGCACGATACACATTTTTTCGCGAATAGTTGGCTTTCGTTCTGTAACATAGTTGTCTAATTTTTCTTCGTTGATATCGAGCGCAAGAGGGTCGTTTTCGTTAAATATTTTACACTTGGGGATCGTTCCGTTATTATGTGTAACATGGAGGTTATATTGTTGCGACGTTTTGTCATTTATTTTCGAAAGTTCTATTTTGTCTCGAACTTGCAGTAGGTGTTCTTTCGCAACCTTTAACAATTGTATTTTATCGGTTGGGATCAACCTTTCTTGCTGTACTATTTTCTGTATGTGACATTCCCCTTGATGGATATGCCATGGCCAAGTCCGCGAGTTGCAATGCAATCGTTAATCAAGTGTGCAGAAGTAGCGCCAGTTCCGCTGACATCTCGAATTCTTGTAAACGTCTTTGAAAAGTGTCGGGATCTTTAACCTTGCATGTGAATATGCTCTGTGTTTCGAGACCATTATGTTCGTTAAAGTTCGACATTTTATAATCAGATGGATTCGATTATGCCATATTTCGTATTTTATCACGGTATCTAAGACTACAGAATTTGATATTTTGGAGCGGTTTAAGTTAGTTGTTAGTTATCCGAACCGAGAAGTTCTCACTGTTGTTAATCCCAGGGTATAATTGTTAGTTTTTTATTAAAATTTACTTGACTTACCTTAAGGTGGCTGCAATGATCAGCATACAGGCAAGGTTCATCCTTCCTTCCCGTCTATTGGATTGAAATGATATCCCGGTAATGTATCTCTACCCTGGTAGAAAATTAACGGTTCAAATTTGCTAAGACCTCTAGACTTAGATAACTATTTTAACGGTAGCCAAGTTAAAATTTAACAAAAAAGTGGCTTAGGAACCGCTAAGTTTCCAAGATGTCTGCTGGAGGCTAATTTGAGGTTACGAGATTAGGATAATCACCAGTTAAATGAATCAGTTTAATTTTATTAATATTCCAATTTTTTAAATTTAATACAGTCCTACTCCACTATCTAAACAAGGTTTGTATGATATGCATGCACTCTACTTTATTTCACTTGACCGTACCAAGTCAACTGTTATATCATAATGTCATGATGTCCTACTCAACTAAAAAAGAAACCATTTATTGAACTTGAACATTAGATAAGAATTTCACATTTTTCTTGTCATCGGTGATTTTGGACCAGAATCTCAAATCAGTCAATTGAGTGATAACACAATAAAGATTATTGTAACGTCATAGGTTAAATAAGAAAATAATAAAAATTTAAATGAAATAACGACGCAGCTGGGTGACAAAAAAATTATATTTTCCGTAGATCTTAAGAATAGGCGGGCGTCCGGACAGTGCAATTAGGCAGTCCGAAGAAATCGCCATTAATAGCGCGCGCAGGTACAGCGATCGGGATCGGTATACGGCGGGCAGCGGCCCTATCGTAGAATTTGTGCGCAACCGGGAAAAACCAAAGTATCTGGGAAAATTGCGAGTGACAATCTAGCGCCGCATGTTTTAGAGTCTTCGCGTCACTGAATACGAAACCACGCAAAGCAAATTTTAAAAGTAGAATATTTTTACTAAATTAAATAGAAAATTAGATTCATATAAAGTATGGACAGTTGAAAAGTATTAAGTTGCAACTGTGCATACTTTATTTATTTCTAAGATAAAGTAGAATTCGTATTCGTATTCGTGGCGTAGAAAGAAATTTATACTCGCACAGGTTTTACGATCTTTTCAGTTAAATAAATAGTAAAAAACTAGTTAGAAATAGCAGATAGGTTATAATAGTAATAATATTAAGTTTAAATAATAATAAAATATTGTAATGGAGATTTAAAATAATTGATTGCAATAGTATAATAAAATCATAGTTGATAATTATTATATTATACAAGCAAAAAATGTAAAATCTACAAATTATTATAAAATAACAAATATAAAAGTTGAAAATGGTACAGGGACGGCTATCTGACGGGAAATCGGCAAGGCTAGGAAAATAGCGTGGGTGGGATCGAAGGTGGAGCGGAAGAAGATCGAAAGAGGCGGTAGCCAAGCGGAAAGGAGCGACGCAATAGGTCTATGACCAATAAAGAGGGCGCTAATGCAGACCGAAAGGGATGGGCCTGTGGGAAAAATTGGGTTGAAAAGGGAAAATATACGACGCGGGGGTGAAGGTAGGAATAGCGTCCGGAGAAAAGTTGAGTCTCGTCGAAGGTTTTAGCCGAGATGGCTGCTCCCAAGCAACATATAAGTTTTAAAATTTTATATTTCAAAGCCGTGGTGGCTGTGTTCAGAATAAGAATTTGTCAAAGTTTTTCTTTTTAAAAATAAACAGAATTTCTAATCCAAAACGAAGGAAGGAGTTTACAATTTAGTAAATTCTGAGTTTGCTGCAATCTTCAAAAAGAAAAGTAGGTAAACATTATATAAGTTAATTATTAAATATCTAAAGATTTGGGAATTTGTAAAGTGAGCAGGCTTCGAACGATGCCACTTATTTTACAAATATATTTTGGGAGAACTTATCGAGTTGTCTGGAGGGTTGACTGGATTTCGCTTGTCGAAGGCCTTTTGACCTACAGTTCAACGAGACCTAGTCATTAGTTTGGGAAGGGTTTTAAATAAATTTACGCGGAATATTAAAATAAATAAGGGAGCGACTCCATCCCGAGTTCAGCGGAAGCTGACTCAAAACGGAGAATATTACATTGTGCGCCGACGTTCGGACGTAACATTATTTAAACTTATTAATTAGCTCTTGGCATTTTCAAAGAGAGTACATATCAATAGCTTTCAATTTGCTGTTCAAAAGTTATTGGAATATTCTTATCTTCCAAAATAGAAAACCACGATCCCAAACTTAAAATACTTTTGAATCTTCTTTTGAAGAACTTTTGAACTGCAAATTAAAAGCTATTGATATGTACTCTCTTTGGAAATGCCAAGAGCTAATTAATAAGTTTAAATAATCCTTATTGTGTTATTACTTTAATTGACTGATTTGATATTTTGGACCAAAATCACCGATGACAAGAAAAATGTAAAATTCTTATCTAATGTACTCGAAGCCACAATGAGTGTTCAAATGGTTTCTTTTTTAGTTTAGTCTTGTTGAACAAGGCATTTTGCATTATTATCATGCTAATATAAACAATTTTTATTTATTTTATTTGATCAGACAGCATCACATTATGAAATAATAGTTGACTTGGTACGGTCAAGTGAAATAAAGTAGAGTGCATGCGTATAATACAAACCTTGTTCAGATAGTGGAGTAGGACTGTATTAAATGTAAAAACTTAAAATATTAATAAAATTAAACTGATTCATTTAGCTGGTGATTATCCTAACCTCTCAACCTATATAGATACAACATAAATATATTTTCTACAAATTGTTACATGTCCTTTGCATTTCCTAACCTTTTTTCAACTATAATCAATTATATAGGTAAATTTGTATTTATTAATAAAAGTTTTCACCTCACAATCGTATACGCATAATGAGTAAATTGAATTTAATCAAATTAACTGTAAGGAGCTGTGTATAAGCTTCTATTACAGCGGTTATTTAGCGGTTTTCTGAACGGTTCATTTGCGTTATTGGTTAAATAAGCCATTCCTAAGCCATATATACTTCTATATATAATGTCATGGCTTATTTCCTTCTTTTTAGTTTAATTTTTTTATTTTTTGATATAAGAGGAAGCAGGGGTCTCGTTGGCTTTCGACATGTGGAGCTAGCGTTCAAAGGCTCTACTGGTCTTCTGATATATACGTATATATATATTCTGTATTTTGAAAATTGTGTCCACTAGATGGCTAAGTCTTCTTTTTCTCTCTCTCGAAAGGGAAAACGGAGACTCGGGCTACTTAAAGGCCGCAACTCGACAAAGCGGCAGACGTCTAAGGTAGCCGTCAGATCCTTACTGAGGAGTGACCCAATCTGACGGTGGGACGGAACGCCGAGATTTTTTATTTTATTTTTGAAAGGCATGCCTGTTCAAAGATCTCAAATTCTGAGAATAAACAGTGTCATAGCCTATTATTTCAAAATTAATTGTGCTTGTATGGACCGATAGAGTCATTTTAACATCAGTAGATAAACTGTGTCAGTTCTGGCCCACCTGGGGAGGGGGATGGGGTGTAATGGTTTATAGCATGTTAGTTCTGGCCCACCTGGGGGCGAAATGGTACATGGCATGTGAGTTCTGGCGCAAGCGGTAAGAGAGCGGTGAGAGAGCGGTCGATAACGTTATCAACGCTGGCGTTGTCGATCGCGAGATCCCCGATCGATGCAGCGTCTCGGTGCTGGCGGTGACGTCAACGGCCCGATGTTACCTTCTGCTGTTGATACCGACGGCTTGCAGCCCTACCGATATGTCTCCATAGCAGCGAGAGTCAATTTTAAACGTATGGCTTTACCGCGCAACTTATCGTTTCCGCTGACGAATGTTTTGAAAATCTTTTATCTAACTTATAAACAAAATTCGTATGGTGACTATAGAACGATGATCATCGGGACGCATTCTAGGCTGTTCTCTCGTACAGCAAAGGTCACATGCATTCAAGAGTTGTATCGTTTTATAATACAAAGGTTGAAAATATGTAAGTAAAATAATAATTATTATTTTTATAATTTATTAATATTTTAGTCGCTTTTAAAAACCTTTTAAATAAAAAACATTTTTTTTGAGTAAATATAAAACTTATAATATATAAAAAATATATATGGGACGATCCATGTCAACCGGATCAGTCCTGTGTCCAAAATTTGGAGTGACCAAAAAAATCGCCCGAGAGCTCAT
>JAZHPH010000446.1:56024-70092 GCA_037356405.1 Nasonia oneida | reverse complement strand
AAATTTAGCTTGAGCTTAAACAAAATTAAATTAAACTAATAAGCCATCCCAGCCTTCCGATAAACATATGCTACTTTCAGTTTCTACTCATCAACGATGATCGTAGCGGCGCGGTCTACGTGCGTGCTTACTATTCTTATGCACTCGGGATCGAGTCCGAGACTAGGCAATTTTTTTCTTTTTTTCTATTTTCTTATAAAACGCATATAATACGTAATAACAATAAGAATTTTATTATTATTTTTTATTATTATTCTAATTACGCAGGGAACCTGCAATATGTAACTACCATAATTTATAGTATTATGCGTATCGAAATAATAAAATTTTTAATTAATTTACTTTATTTTAGTAGGACAATCACTTTTTCGCATACAAATTGAAATGAAAAAATTAAGCTTAAGCTTAAACAAAAATAAATTAAACTACAAGCCACCCCAGCCTCCCGATAAACATATGCTACTTTCAATTTCTATCGGGCAACGATGACCATGGCGGCGCGGTCTACGTTCTTGCTTAGTATTCTTATGCACTCAGGTTCGAGTCCTATACCCGACAAATTTTTTTTTCTACTTGCTGATGAAATATAAAGCGTACAATAATAACGCAATATGAAATGCAATACACTTAAATAAGACTGATATACTTTTTAATAAAACAATCTATGTTGGTCTTACAGTTTTAGATCTCTCAAAGACACTGATGTATGATTTTTATTATAATTAAGTACGACAAATGTACCAAGATAATTGTGAATTATTGTACACGGATACTGATAGTTTTATATATTTAGAATTTAGCTAAATCACTCCGCGCTCGCGAGTCGCGTGAGCACAGGAAGGTACAGGCGGAAAAGAACTAACACTCCGATGTACTGCTACTCAACTCTGACGACTTTATTTACAAGAATAATACTGACGAATTTGAGCGTGTGCTCAGTCTGGCGGCCAGTCCCAGAATGGCGACCGGGTGCGCGCTCCCCGCTCGCCACGGCGTGGCGTCTGCCAGACGATCACTTGAGGCTGACTCCGGCGGTACTCCGCTAGTCGAAGTCAGGCCTCGGCTGTAACGTCTGCTTGCGCTGGCGACGACGCTGTCCAGCGCGTGGCGCCACAGCTACTCCCCCGCCAGTGCCGGACGCGACCTGCTGAAGTGCTTAACCGAGGCGAATGCGGCGAGAAGCTCTCTGTCGTAAGTGCTGTAGCGCCTCTCGGTGTCCGAGAGTTTTCTAGAAAAGAAGCCTAGCGGGCGCCAGATGTCTTCCCTCTCGTGCTGCTCCAGGGCGGCGCCGATGGCGACGTCGGAGGCGTCGGTGTAGAGCCGTAGAGGGGCCTCGCGACGCAGAAAGGTGGTGGTGACTGCGTCTGCGAGCGCTTGCTTCGTTTTCTCGAAGGCTTCTTGGGTTTCCTTCGTCCAGGCGAGAGGCGACGGTTTCTTGCACTGCGGCAAGAGCTTCAGTAGATCGTTGAGGGGTGCGAGGAGGCGTGCAGCTCCAGGGATGCATCGCCTGTAGTAGTTGACAAGCCCCAAGAAACGACGAAGTTGTGAAGTGTCAGCCGGCTGCGGAAAAGCCTGGATTGCCTCGACCTTGCCTGGTGGTGGGCTACAGCCATCTCTAGAGATACAGTACCCGAGGTAGGTGACTGAATCTTTAGCCAGGACGCACTTGTCCTGATTGATCTTGATGCGCGCCCTGCGTAGAGTGGCGAAGAGGACCCGGAGATGCTCCAAATGCTGCTCTCGACCCCTGGAGGCGACGACTATGTCGTCCAGGTATGCTCGCGCGAACGGCAGGTCGCGCAGAAGATGGTCCATTGCGTACTGTGCTGCGTTGCGGAGCCCCATCGACGATCGTGTGAATTCGAAGAGCCCGAAGGGGGTTGTAATCGCCGTCTTGTGTGCGTCTTCAGGAGCAATCGGGACTTGATAAAAGGCCTTCTTCAAGTCTATGACTGAGAAGGTGTCGCCTTGTAGTTCCAGTAAAAGGTCCTCTATGACTGGGAGCGGGTATCTGTCTGGAACGGTGCGACTGTTGAGCTGGCGATAGTCGCCCGTGATGCGATATGAGCCATCGGGTTTCTTGACCAGCTGAAGAGGGCTCGCCCAGGAGCTGTCTGATAAGCGGACGATGTCCATCTCCAAAAGCGCTCGAAAACCTGCACGCGCCGCCTCGAGGCGCTCCCCGTGGAGCCGGCGTGGTCGTGCTGCTGCTGGTGGACCGTTCGTTGCGATGTGATGGAGGGCGGAGAGATCCGGTAGAACGATGGTGGTGCTGCCTGGAGTAGCTAGATCTTGATAGTCTCTCAACAGGTCAGCAAACACACCCTCAGCGACGTTGGCCGTGATGTTGACTGCGACGGAGAAGACTCGAGCTGGAAGGATTGCACCGGTGGTATGGTGTGAGTGGTCGGCATCGAGGAGCTGTCTGTGGTGGAGGTCGACAGCGAGGCCGAAGTGTGCCAGAAAATCCGCGCCTAGGATGGGATCACTGACATGGGCCACGATGAACTTCCAGCTGAGTGGCTTGGCCAAAGCGAGGTCGAGCGTCAGCAAGTGAGTGCCGTAGGTATCAATCGCTGAGGCATTGGCTGCACTGAGGGTGAGAGGGCCACGTCTTCTCGTCTCCTTGAAGTGTGAGAGACGCAGCAGTGAGACGGCCGAACCGGTGTCCACCAGGAACCTGAGGTTCGTTGACTGGTCGGTGATATGCAAGCGTCTATCCGTGACTGCGCCTACCGCTTCGGCTTGCGGGGGCGGAGGCGCCTTTAGTTTCCCGAGCCCGGGATGAACGAACACGGCTGCTTGCACTGTACGGCCTGCTGGCCGAATTTCCGGTGGTACCAGCACAAGTCATCGCCGGCGGCCGCTGGCGCTGCGGTTCGACGGGGGCGAGAGCGAGAGCGTGCTCTACCTCTGCTGTTACTGCTGCTATTGTTGATGTTGTTGCTGCTGTTGTTGCTGCTGTTGTTGCTGGTGTTGTTGCGCACGAGGGTCTCGAGCAGCTTGCTCTGCCTCTGCGAGGTGGTGAGGAGCTGCGCCAGCGTGGCTTGCAGCGTGGCCATGTCCGAATCCGGCTGGGGCGATGCCGTGCGGGACGAGACGCCGCTCGACGAAGGTGTTGCGGGTCGAGAGGCGACGGCGTGGACCTGCGGCTCTGGCAGCATGGCGAGATCAGCCAGGTGGGCCAGTTCGTCGAGAGAGCTGGTCTGCAGGACTCGGCAGAGCCGGCCGATGTGCGGCGGCAGGAGATCGAGCCACTTGACCTTCAAGGCCTCGTCAGAAATAGCGTCGTTGGCGAGGCGTCTCATGTGACGCAGCAGCTGGGATGGATTGCGGCCCTCCAGGCGCACCTCGTTCAGGACCTGGTGCAGCTGGGTGTCGGCTGGAGTGGAGAGGCGGCGTAGCACCGCCTGGCAGAGGGCTGCGTAGCGGTTGACGGCTGGAGGGTGGAAAATCAGGTCCGACAGGTCCTCTGCGACGGCCTGGGGCAGCCGCGCCACCACGGTGTTGAATTTGTGGCGCTCGTTCCGCACTCCTCCGGCCTCAAAAGCTGCGTTGACCTGTGCGAGCCACAAAGCTGAATTAGCATTCCAATAGGACGGAATCTCGCAGCGCGAGGGCTCGTAAGTCTGCCGCGGATACGGAAATACCCCGTCGATTGGCATAGGCGGGGGGACCGGTATCGAGTCCGAGCTATTCGCTCCCGTTTGCGGGTTTTGAGGCGCCCCGGAGGACTGCTGCCCGGTTGGCGTACGCAGTACCATGTCTGTATCTGAAGTCTCGGAGTGAATAAAATTGAGCGCGCGGCGCGCGGCAAGGCGCTGTGAGGTACGAGAACCGAGACGCGGCACGCTGTGTGCGCGGCGTACCGCCGAGGGATGGCGGGTGGCACCGTCGCGCGACACGCGTGGTGGTAGCGGAGCCAGCGGAACGCGCGCGATGGTCGGCGCGCTGGCTCTACGCGGCGCGCAACACTACCGGGAAAATGGCCGCTCGCGCGGGAGGGCCGGGGCGGAAAGCGAGAAAGCGCGGGAGACGACGCGAGTCGGCAAGGTGGCCGACTGCGTGAAACGCGGCGTCGGCGCCGGCGGCACGCAACAGGTATACGCGGCACTTGAAATAAAAGAGCGACTCAAGGCCGTGAAAAGACTATACCTGTTGCGGGGCGAAAAACCTGGTGTGCTGAAGCTGCCGCCGGACGCTGCCGATGATGATGGCAAGGTGTGGACGCCGCGCTGCCGCCAGACTGCGTCGCTCGACTGCTGATGTTCCGCCGATGTTGCTGGCACCTCCTGGCTGGGACCCCGGTGCGTTGGTGCGTGTCACAGCGCTGCTCTGCTGCTGTCTCGTCCTCGGTGGAGCGGCTGCTCTCGCCGCGTGGTGTGCTGCAGACAGGGAGACGACCGACGGGGCCGCTCCGCGCGCACTCCAGCTGTAAAGGGGCTGGAGGCAGACTCCCTGCTGCTGGTATTCCGTGCGGCGAGGTACCTCTGGTGCTCGCCTGGTGTTGCTCCGGTGAAGGGCGGACGACGGGCCGCACCGCGTGCTCGATTGAGGATCACTTCACCGGCGGCGAGATTCACCGGGCTCGCGCGTGACTCCGCGCGCGACTGCGCTGCTGCTCGAAGCAGAAGATAAAAGGATAAAAGCAGCCGCCGCGAGCTGTAAATGGGCTGCGACGTGCCGTAAGTCGAAATGATAAAAATAAAAAGAAAATTCTTTCTCGGCTCCGCGCGGTACGCCGAGAGAGAAGGCTGGACTGGCCGCCGAGAGTCAGAGTGAAGAGACGTAGCGAAGATGGCGTCGATACTTCGCGCTGTGCCCGACTCCGAAACGTGTTGCTGAACGGGGTCACCACTTTTGAAGTTACTAATTTAATCTCGGCCTAGAGAGTACTGGATCTGGGCTTGCGAGTCGCGTGGGCACAGGAATGGACGGGAGGATAGAAATTACGCCTCCGATGTACTACTAATCAACTCTGAATACTTTATTAAATAAAATGTAATACTGATAATTTGAGCGTGTGCTCAGTCTGGCGGCCAGTACCAGAATGGCGACCGGGTGCGCGCTACCCGCTCGCCACGGCGTGGCATCTGCCAGACGATCACTTGAGGCTGACTCCGGCGGTACTCTGCTAGTCGAAGTCAGGCCTCGGCTGTAGCGTCTGCTTGCGCTGGCGACGACGCTGTCCAGCGCGTGGCGCCACAGGGTCGTCGATACTCGCAGATAACATAACGTTACTCTATATATGTGTGTGTGTGATTGTCAGATATTTCGGCAATACACTTTTTGGTTTCCTATTACGCAATTAACAAAATGAGCCCTTATAGAGTCATTATAGCCGTAATTTCGAGTGAATCAATACTTTTGATCAATTTTGTGGCTTCTCCCACTGTATGACGTTGAAAATAGCGGCGACGATGTACGCGGACGTTGCAGCCACTCAAGATTTGTTATGAAAATCCAGAGCGGTAACACTGCTTTCCACTGAGCCTCGAGTACCGGGAATCCTGTGCCACCTAGCGGCGACAACAAGGGTTCGGCGTGTAGCGATGCGTCGATCGGGCCGACGTCGCGGCAGCATGGTGGCTTTCTTCCGAGAAAATCGCTAGCTCGCCACCGGCTTCAGAGAGGAGTCTCGAGGAGTCGCGCCGAAGGGACGGTTGATCAAACAATCTGCACCTCAGCCGCTCCGCGTGAGGAGTCCGCGCAGACTAACGAGACAATAAGAGGCTCTTTCCCGCGTGACCTAGGGAGAGGTATGGGGGTTCTCGCGAGCGCGTGCCCGAAAATTGAGAGTCTTGTTGTGGATCTCGAAATGCTAGCACGTACCTCAAGCTAGTGAAAAGAAGAGCGTTAGTGGCTGTCGACTCGAGGAGTTTTCTCCGGAGAGAGCAACGCGAGGAAGTCTTAAGGAGTCGGAAGCTGCCGAGAGCTGCTCTGGATTTCGGCACGAGATCGGCAAAAGCCGCGCCGCCATCCCCGATCCCAGGCAGCGAGAATCGTCCCCATTGGCCAAAACGCCGATGCCCGGACGAGCTATCGAAAAGAAGAAGAGAGAAAAAAGGAAGCAGAGAGAGAGAGAGAGAGAGAGAGAGAGAGAGAGAGGGGGGGGGGGGGAGAGCCGCGACAGAAGATCTGCCGACCCGGACCCGAGTGCCGTGAGCAGCGGATCATGGACAACCTTTTTCGCTGCGTGTTCGAGGAACGGGAAGCCCGGGTTTGACCCAGTTCCGAAGAGGTATAGTGACCAGGTTGAGTGTGATTGTGTACGTAAGAGAAGTAGTGAGTGAGATAGACGAAGAGAGTGAGAGAAAGAGCGAGAGTTTGCGTGCATGTGGACGGCGTGCTCTGACGTAGTACGGAACGTCGAAGAAGTGTGCTTGGCGAGAGCGAAAGAGTGTTGCGTCAGCTGTCATTTAGGTGCAATAGCACTGGGACGCAGTGCATAAGAGCGCTGAAAGAAAGAGAGCGGCCATTGCCTCGTGGCGCTGTTAGCCACTAGGGCTTCGGCGGTGTCATAAAGAGTAGGAAATAAGTAAGAGATTCGACAAAGAAACGAAGAATTTTCTTTGCGAGCCTCACATATTGGCGGTCATCTACTTTTCGTCTTAAGCAAAGGGGAAGGATAAAATACCTAAAAATGTTATAGCAAAATCACTCTTAGTCCTAGGTCATCTTTTGGCGACCTTAATCTCCCGTGAAGTCTTTCTATGTGCCTGGAAGACGGTTCACTTGAAACCCTTTGAGAAGAAAGCTGTTTTATCCGCTATTTCAGACTTCTGCCCAATAGGCTTTTAGAGCTTTCTCTTCGAGGTTCGGGAAAAGATCGTGCATGAGCAGATCTCCGGATACTAATTCTCAAAGAATAATCTTGATCGGTTCTAGACCGGATTTCGGATAACCATTCGATGCAGACTAAAACTGTCAGAGGGTGTTAGAACTGGCATTGTCTGTGACAAACAGTTACTCACCATCCTGCTACTGTTTTACTTCAGGAAGGCTTTAGACTTGATTTCCCTTTCGAAATTACTACATAAGCTGATCAGGATGGGTTTCTCTAGGTAAGTGGTCACGTAAGTCATGTCTTATTAATCAGGACGCAACCAAAGAGTGGTAACTAAATCGATCGGTGAATCATCTTGGCTAAGAATCAACCTTGTCGTCCCACAAGGCTCGATTTTGAAGTTCTTACTGTTTAGCATTTATATTAATGATTTTAAGGGTGTGGAAAGTATGTCAGCGGCGCAGCGGTGCAATATTAATTGGGTATGTTGTAGCAATTATGTATGTTCCTGCATTTTGTATGTATGTATGAATAAATGTATTTTTATTAATTTGCACTGTTATCTAAATGACGTAATAGAATTAACTAGCCGGATTATGTATCATACAAATCAGAATTAGACGTGTACTTGAAATATACGAGACAGTGGTAAATGATAACGGGCAAATATAAGACTATGTATAACACGTAAACACCATCTTTTAAGAGCAAAGTAAAACCAAGTTTAAGCAAAAAAGTGTGTTGTAATATAGTAAATATCATAATCTTAATTATTATAAAGGTTAGAAGGTGTGTTGAAAGGCTGTGTGAAATGCTCACTTTCTTTCGCATTTTAATATATTGAAAACAAGTAAGATTAGTTATTATAAAGTAAATCAATCAATACCTTTCTCACTTGAATGCAGTGTATAATAAGATATAGCAAACTCAACAAATTCAATAATTAATTGAATAAATAAGAATAAAGAACGACAACGTAAGGCGAAATAAACATGAAAACATAATTAAACTCGAAGTAAAATCAGTTAGGAAAATCAATGATAATAATAAAGCCACGTAAAACAGTCAGGATAAAATAGCACACCGATACGCACGCACACATTGCGGTTCTACAGCAGAGGCAAGCGAAGCACACCGATATGCACGCACACATTACGACTCTACAGCAGGACACTAAGCAGAACACACCGATACTAAAACCGAGCCGCTACAAAATATAACGAATACAGCACAGCACAAGTAGAGAGAAAAATAAGAAGCTTACTGTACATCATGGACCACGCATACCTGAAAGCGATGCACGTGCAATGAGGGGGAAACCCACGGAGCGCGCAGTGCTATCGGCAAGTGACATATAAGTCACGCGCTCTGGAAGCTCGAGGAGCCGCCAAAGAGGACACCGCGCGAGTCGGCTCAAAATGCATAGAGGAGCTTCTATAAGCCTGCAGATAAGAAAAAGTAAATCAGAGGCGAGTTGACAGGAGAGGAGCATAAGGGAACTCGATGTACTAAAGGAGAAGATTTTTACTCTGGTTTTCTGATTGGCCCTCCCTGCAACGTCACATGCATTAAACGCTCCAAATAAGGCAAAAAGCTGCATCTAGGCCTCCTAATTGGCCAAACACCCACCCCGCCGAGGAAACGAAAATCGGAGATCGCCTCTTCTAGGAGAGCATAAAAGAGCCCAGCAACAGGTCCTCACGTCCTCAGTCTACTCTAAAGATCATCGCCACGCGCAAGCTCTGCCCGAATTCGGTTCGGTATTTCGCGACTTAGAATAATTTCGGTGTCCTGGAACTTAGAATATTTTCGACCGTTCGGGACTTAGAATATTTCGTAGTACAAAAACTTAGGATATTTTCTTTTTATCATTTAAAACTTAGAAGAATTTCGGCCGGGCAAAATTTTCACTTTATCGAACTAGCATACTTACGTTGTTGTTCGTCATTCTTGACAAACCAAAATAATTAACAAAACGTCAGATAGTTGCGAGCGAGTGTTATTTTCAAACTGTTTAAAATTGAATAAAATAAGAAAAAAGCGAAATCGCGAGTGTATTTTGAACCTGGAAACTCCTGACTCCTTGGGAACCAATCCACCCTCGCATTTACTCCGCTTCGGAAGCTGAGCCAAAGCTACTGAGAGGACGTGCTGGTAGCCGAGCAGTTCAGTAGCAGAGAATAAAAAAAGGTAAGTGACTTTATTTAAATAAGCATGCTTCAATCGCACACTTCTCTCTTTTTCTCTCATGATTAGAAATCCAAATAGCCTCTCTAATATCATGAATTCGCAATAACGATATTACGATTAGAGTCACGTCCATTCGACGAATTACCCGAAAAGTAGCGAAATCAAAATTTTGGAGTTAAATTAAATTTGTGCGTGTAACGGGAACTAGTGCAATTTCGAAAGATTTTTCGGCGGCTACTGGAGGCTGTTCTATTAAATAGATCACGAAGGTAGTCAAGTACCGACGGCGCTCAGCTTCGCGCTCTGACACTTTGTCCTCGTCCGTGCTTATGAAAGCAAAATAACCCGTAGAGTTACTGTCCGGTCACAGCTTTCAATAGCACAGGATATAACAGCTGGTAGTTTTATATAGTAAAAATGTTTAATCAAAGTAGTATGAAATCATGAAGATTTGTATATACAATGTTTGAATCAGGAGAGAAATTTGCATTTGCTTATTTATTGTAAAAATACAAGCCTAGCAACAAATAGAACGTATTGTAATACGACGCGCAACGACTAGTAGGCGCGCGTCACAAACACACACATGTACGTCTCCTCACTTATGATATGTATGTGAGCATCACGTGACTGCGAGAGCTGTTGAAGCTATGCGATGCTCTCGCATCCCTCTCCCTTACTGAAAAAAAGCAGATGACAATCAGCTGATTATTAGCTAATAATCAGCTGATAATCTGCTGATAATCGTGTCAAAACGTCAGCTGATTATCAGGTGATATCAGCTTAATATTTTTATTTAAGCTGATAGTTACAAATATGCGTTTATATGAGATAAAATGGTAATTATAATCAGCTGATTATCAGGTGATAATCATCAAAAACTTTTTAACCTTCAGTATATTTTTTCAAAGTTGTTATAAATTAATAAAATTTATAAAATTCACATAATGAGGGCCAATACGGTTTTACTATCCAGATGATAACTCCAAAACACTGGCTGTGAGCTACAACATTTTTATTTTTTAATAATTTGATTCAAACAACAATTTTTTTAAATATTAATAAATAAATATTTTGTAGATACGCATAAATAGTAGTATACGTAGATACGAATAAAATATTTATTTATTAATATATAGAAAAATTTGTTGTTTAAATAAAATAATAATAATTATTATTAGTCTTCTTTAACATATTATGCAGTGTTATCTAATGTCAAAACCTTACAATTCATAGTTTCAAATATTAGAATAGCGATATAAATTGTTTAGAGTATAAAATACTCTCAAAACTTGTAAGAGAGAGGAACACTGCGCACCTAGATATAGATATACTGATAGCATGGGATGAAAACTTTGAATTGTTGTATCTTAAAAAAAAACCTCGTTTGCCCTATCCAACTTTTTCTCCATGATTTGTATTGCTATTTTACACCATAGGTTAGTTTTTTTGTAATATTCTAACAAAACTTGCTTCGTCAAAACTAAACGTCCTCAAAATTCAGACTCGGTATGGGCTTTCCATGTTCAAATACAAAATTTTAAGGTTTAATATCTCTAAAAATAATGTCGCTTGGGGGGTAAAAAAAATACCATGTTGTAGAGGATACTTAATTGAACATGTAAACAAAGTTTGAGCAATATCCTAAGAAAATAAATATTCCGGTGAACTACCTTAAGCTGATATCACCTGATAATCAGTTGACGTTTTGACACGATTATCAGCAGATTATCAGCGAATAATCAGCTGATTGTCATCTGCTTTTTTTCAGTAGGGTCTACTGTTAGACTCTGACTAGAATGGACCTGCCGACAACTTGTGGCTATGGACACTTGCAAAGTCCAATATATTATGTATTATTAATTAACCTCACAGCGTTGTTAATTTATCCACCCTCAAATTCCAACAATGTGGAAAAACGCATTTCTGTTTATGTTTTGCGCTATTATATGAATTCCTAAACTTTGATTCAAATAAGACTTTTTTAACACAATCCGTAAGAGCTTTTTGAAGGTCATAAGCTCTCGAAAACAATTTCTGAAGATATTTTTTAAGTTCTTTCTGCCTTTCTGACTACAAGTACACTAGAAAAAGTCTCCCCCCTCCCCAATTGCTCAATGTAAGATTTTAAAATTTCTTGTGCAAGCTAATACGCTTTTGTAAGCATTAAGCCACCAACAAGTGTATCGCACAAAATACTTTGTTGAACAGAATAAATACATCAATGCATATACGCACCTTTAAACAAAGAGGTAACTGTGCCTGCAGCCGTTTGAAATGGCGACCAGAAAGATGTGCCTTGTGAGCGATCTGGAATTCAAAATGAAATTGTAATAACAATTGTCACATATATATATGCGTGTGTGTGCGTGTGGTTCTTTGTGAAATCGAAAATGAAAATTTTAATTTTTGCCCAAACTGAATATATGTTCTACATGTTGTACCTTATTTCCAAATAAAATTTCAGCGCGATTCCTTCACTTTTCCGCCTTTTCTACTTTATAAAATATATATTAAAATATATATAGGGCTTTAAAAGTATTTTTAATCAAAAATTTAGAAAATTTCGCAAAAAAAAGTATAAGTATTTGGGTAGTTTTAGTTAAAATTGCATCCCTTATGAGCTACAAATCATTGAAAATAGGAAAAAAATGCAAAAATTGCTTGAAATTCTAACTTTGACAAATGAAGGAATCGCGCTGAAATTTTCTTGGGAATAAGGTACAACATCTAGAACATATATTCAGTGTGGGCAAAAATTAAAATTTTCATTTTCGATTTCACAAAGAACCACCCATATATATATTATAAAGAGGAAAAGGCGGAGAAAGAGAGAGTAGCAGGAAGAGTACAGAGATATAGAAAGAGAGAGCGGCACGGCCGCGAAACATGAATCTTAAAAATAACCAGATATAGGAGATAAGGGATAAAGGGAAACAATAGAAACGAGGAAAGAGAGGAACAGGAATATAAAACCCCGCGAGGATTTAAACAGTCACAAGTAGGAAGTGGTGGGACGAAGAATGCAGAAGGAAAAAAGCGGAGTTGAGGAGGGCGAAAAGAAACCTGAAGGAGGGATGTGGAGCAAAGAAAGGTATCTACAAACGAAAACATCACTAAAAGCGAAACACTTTGTTTTTCACATAAGGCACTCGCCGATATTTAAAGGATCGCTGATGAACACACATACATGCACGCACATAGACACACACACGCGCGCACAGAATATGCAGATATTCATATATTATTGATAAATTCATTAAACTGTAATGGGGTAAGACTTAACGGTTTTAATTATCGGTTGTGTTACCAGATAGTATTTTTAATATACTGACCATGTTTTATAAAAGAAATTCGTATTCTTATGGAACAGATCAATTTTTCAGATTCGTCGATGGCACAATCTAAATAAAACTATTCAGTTTCATTCAAATACTTTAATTGGTCTGCTGCAGCAAAACATAATGTTGAATTTTAATGACATTTAATTTGTGTGTCAAAGATTTTAGGGATTATAATGATAATAACATATAAAATTTATAAGTTAATGATACGATCAGAAAATAATAATCAACGAGACTTTTTTCGCAATAGCATTATACCAGCTAAGAAAACAGACTAAACTATTCCTGATAAATGCAGCACTACATGATAATACTTATTTAACATGGTGGGTCAGTATTTATTTGTTTCTGTTCCTTTTTGCGTGTATCGGGCATAATCTTCCGTCACGACAATAGCGTCCATCTATCTAGAAGTCATGGGTATGCCAGAGCCGGAATAGCAGTACGACACTGTAGGAGCCGTACGACAGCCTAGCCATCTACGCCATGATACAGTACATCTACTAAGGTTAAATGAGATATAAATTTATGGAGCAAATTATATCACTCTGTGCATTAAAAGTATAAGATAATGTATTTTAGCAAATTAATGATTTTCAGATTTTTCGTAAAAGACATGGAGTCATGCTAGCAAATTGTGTAAGGAGTTAAATTGCCTTTTATTACTAATAGTGTTATTCTAGTTATTTTGATGTAGTTGATTCGGATCATTTGTGCAATTTTAATACTGAAGTTTACACTCCATATTAAGATATTATTTTCGATATCAGTTTGTTTTGAATTTTCAATTCTAAATTGTAAATTGTATTGCATATATTGTTGGTGCATAATAATATTGTTTAATAGTTATTATTTTTCTCTAATTATTAGTGATATATGTGCGTATAGGTATGTAATTTGTTAAGGGGACGTCGTCGCTAAAAACACTGTTTTTCTCTTATATTAAAGTTTTATCATAAGTATTATTTTTCCTCTCCATATTAATAGTATTAAAATTTAAAATAGGCAAAAGTGTGATGATAACCCTGGTTGTGAATAAACTTCTCTCAAACAACAATTATATAAAAATAACCGGCAACGTTTCGTCCCTGGTGGGGACCTCCTCAAGCCTTTATTAACAGAAAAATAAAGGCTTGAGGAGGTCCCCACCAGGGACGAAACGTTGCCGGTTATTTTTATATAATTGTTGTTTGAGAGAAGTTTATTCACAACCAGGGTTATCATCACACTTTTGCCTATTTTAAATTTTAATACTATTAATATGGAGAGGAAAAATAATACTTATGATAAAACTTTAATATAAGAGAAAAACAGTGTTTTTAGCGACGACGTCCCCTTAACAAATTACATACCTATACGCACATATATCACTAATAATTAGAGAAAAATAATAACTATTAAACAATATTATTATGCACCAACAATATATGCAATACAATTTACAATTTAGAATTGAAAATTCAAAACAAACTGATATCGAAAATAATATCTTAATATGGAGTGTAAACTTCAGTATTAAAATTGCACAAATGATCCGAATCAACTACATCAAAATAACTAGAATAACACTATTAGTAATAAAAGGCAATTTAACTCCTTACACAATTTGCTAGCATGACTCCATGTCTTTTACGAAAAATCTGAAAATCATTAATTTGCTAAAATACATTATCTTATACTTTTAATGCACAGAGTGATATAATTTGCTCCATAAATTTATATCTCATTTAACCTTAGTAGATGTACT
>JAZHPH010000446.1:0-51602 GCA_037356405.1 Nasonia oneida | reverse complement strand
CCCCCGAGATTCTTGCTGATCAACTTGCAAGCTCTGTACCAGAAGGGTTGAGAACCAAGAATCGCATGAACATATATATATATATATATATAAGGGTGTATCGAATTTTTTGTACGCAATTTGGCGACTTGTATTAGTACGGAAATTTTAGTACTTATATCAAATAGAACGTCCGTAAAATTTGGGCTCATAAAGTCAATTGCTTCCGCTCTGTCTAAGGTTGCCAAGAATGATGAATTTTTGAAAATTACCACATTTACGTTTGAAAAAATTTTATTTCGATTCTTCATACAAATTTAAGAAAAAAATGTTCCTATACCTTTTGTTGTGCATTCCTTCTTGTTGAAAAATCATTGGAGTCTTGAATTCAATATTTTCAACTTAAATTTCCAAAACTTTAATAATTTATCAACAAGAAGGAATGCATTTTACAAAAAAATGTATTAGGACATTTTCCTCTTAAATTTGTTTAGAGAATTAAAAAAAAATTTTTGAGCAAAAATGTGGTAATTTTGGACTTTTCGACTTTAGACAGAGCGGAAGCAATTGACTTTATGCGCCTAAATTTTACAGACGTTCTATTTGATATAACTACTAAAATTTCCGCAATATTACGAGTCACCAAAGTTCTTGCATAAATTCGATACACCCTAATATATATATATATATATATATATATATATATATATATATATGTGTATAGAGTAAATTTGACTAAAAAAATCTAAATACATCTCTGAAGATGGATTTACATGGTCTAGTAGTGCTGCTTTGTGTTTCTGGCTGCTGCAACCACCTAGAGACAACATTAGAGTATTCTACAACCCGGTAATGACTCTGCAGCAGTATTTGCATCTTCTGACAGTCCTGATTGGCGTTGCTGGATACTTCAAATACATTAATATGGCTCTGAAAGGGATTTACAGAATCTGGCATGGTGGTATTTCATAGTAACTGGTGCTGTATGTTAAATAGATATCCTATCTTTTTATAAGTTTTAGTGTGTAACGCTCTGTGCATGTTCCAAGTTCAATATTAAGTTCTATAGTCAATAGAGTTTTTATTGATTCAATAATTATCAAGATACTGCGTAATGCCCTTTACACGCTTTGCAGCGTATTTGAAAAATAAAATATTTCAACTTTATTTTCGGGGTTTTTCCGTTGCCCCACTCTTCCTGTCAAAGCTCCACACCACCGCTGAACAGCCAGCAGCAGCACCACATCATACGATGACGTAAGAGAGCCACAGCAGCCAGCAGCGGCAGAGTGGGAGCGCGACGCGAATAGATATAGATATATACCTATAGCGATGACGCAGCGGCGGCGAAGTGCGCGCATCCTCGTAGGCTTATCAGTATGTACGTGTGCGGTGCGAATGTGCGAGTGTTTTCGGCGGATCAGTCCCCGCTCGCTTAGCTTCCTATAAAAGGCCATGCGCGACCTATGGCTATTGCAGCAACTTAAGCGCACTAGTCTCTACTCAATCGCAATTACAGCGTTGAGTAGATATTTCTATACTTATAAAAATTTTAATATGTAACTTACAAACATAAATCTGCAATTTACGGCGCATTCCTGTTTAGTATATAAATTCAATAAACCACTCTATGTAAACACTCTAGTCTCTACTCAAAAACAATTTACGCCTTGAGTAGAAATACTTAGAAATATTTAGACAAATTTGCAACTTATATAAATTGATAACGCAATTTTGTCGTATCATTTAGAAAGACTTAGCTTAAACATAGAAATTTTCGTTTACTTATAAATTTAATTTGACTAGTATTAGATGACGCTATTTACGTGCATCTAATAATAAACGTTATATCACCGGAGAAAATACTTGCAAATTTATGTTAGAATGATAACGCAATTTAAGCGTATGATTCGGAAACAAATGTAAAATATAGATTGTACACTATATTTATAAAAAGCATTTTGTAATGCCCCACGTTTTTACACAACTGCGCGCCGAATATCGGAGCGGGTGCTCTGACCTCTGTGTCAGCACTCCTCGTGCGCGTGAAAGACGACTACAAGGCGTACGCGTCGATCCTTTGTGGCGAATGCTGATTGGACTACCACGATCTTGGTCATCTAATTTCATAACTGCGTGAATCGGTACCGAGATTTTAAAAACCCCGGAGCCGATCCACGCAGTGCCTTTTTGCGTAGTGACTTACTCACTGGCGGCTACAACTGATTCTAAGGTGAAGCGGCGGTGTTTGCTAGTGTTAGTGTTTGGAGCGTGCTAAATCCGTCCAACACCTTGGGAACGTGCTAAATCCGTCCCTTGGCATAGCATACCGGAGAGCCCTTTGAATACAGATCAGTACCACAGAGAGAAGTACAAGCTAAGGTCCGTCGAGTGGAATCTCCGGCGTTAGCAAGAGCAGTTAACTATCCCTATTTTAAATTACCACGTGAACGCGTGTAGATAATACAGTCAGCATCTGCCACAAAGGGTGATTAGAACCATCTAGAGTGCGCAGGATATTAATAATAGTAAGTTGTTAAGATAAATCATAAGTACTTTACAATTAATAAATAAATAAGACTAAACTTACTAAATACAACTATAAAACGACAACATCCTAAGCTAAATATAGCGAATCTCCGTCAACTCTGTAAACTGAACGTCTGTGAAGTGCTCTGGGCCAATAAAAACATTTAATCAATACAAAACAAAACAATCAATATAAATTAAACCCTTGTGTATTAAATTGATAATAATAACCAAACCTCAATCAGAACAAATAAATTCGAATCAGCTTCGCAGTCACGATGTGCAGGTAAGAGTACTTTACTTGTGGACTAACCATCAGCATCCACACACGAAACGAGTTGAGCGGACATAACGTAGAGTCTGCAGGACACCGAAGTGTCACAAGCGACTTGACTGCTACGACAGTAAGTACAACGGACACTCACACGTCCGCCAAACGCAGTCTAGGGCAGAATACCGTCCGCACGCAAAATACACGTCCGCGCAGACTAGCAGCCCGGGACATCCTCAATTCCACAGTCCGCGTGTAACTTTAGTAACAGAACAGGCTCTCGAGCCGAAGGCTAGTTCTCGCGAATAAATAATTATTTGTAAGACTTGCCCGTCCTACTATCTAGTACGGTCTTTACAATTTCAATTCGACAAAGATAACGCAATTTAAGGCGTATCTAAAAACAAAGATCGTGTAAACGCAAAAAACCATTTGTTTATGTACATTGTTAAAAAAGAATAGCTGAAATATTTACGAACTATTCGTACCAAAAAGAGTTAACTGAATATATGAATTTTCTCTTTTAAACATTAATTAAAACGAATTTATTATTGAAATACTTGTCCACTACCTGGTATCCCGGACCTCTCTCATATTATAATAATAATACTATTATATAGAATTACATTTCTATTTGTGATCTGTTGTCAGAATTCGGACACAGATCAGTAAATGATTACTGCTCTTCTTTAAAATCTAAAATCATATACGCGCACCGGACCGAGAAGAGTCGTGACCGTATCAACTGTTATTTGTATTGTTGTAAATACAAACCATGTGAGTGGAAAATGTTTTTTGACGGTTTTCATATTTAAGTAGAGCATAATTTTATAATATATTTTTCTGTATGTCTAGNTAAGACTTGCCCGTCCTACTATCTAGTACGGTCTCACAATTCCACAGTCCGCGTGTAACTTTAGTAACAGAACAGGCTCTCGAGCCGAAGGCTAGTTCTCGCGAATAAATAATTATTTGTAAGACTTGCCCGTCCTACTATCTAGTACGGTCTTTACAATTTCAATTCGACAAAGATAACGCAATTTAAGGCGTATCTAAAAACAAAGATCGTGTAAACGCAAAAAACCATTTGTTTATGTACATTGTTAAAAAAGAATAGCTGAAATATTTACGAACTATTCGTACCAAAAAGAGTTAACTGAATATATGAATTTTCTCTTTTAAACATTAATTAAAACGAATTTATTATTGAAATACTTGTCCACTACCTGGTATCCCGGACCTCTCTCATATTATAATAATAATACTATTATATAGAATTACATTTCTATTTGTGATCTGTTGTCAGAATTCGGACACAGATCAGTAAATGATTACTGCTCTTCTTTAAAATCTAAAATCATATACGCGCACCGGACCGAGAAGAGTCGTGACCGTATCAACTGTTATTTGTATTGTTGTAAATACAAACCATGTGAGTGGAAAATGTTTTTTGACGGTTTTCATATTTAAGTAGAGCATAATTTTATAATATATTTTTCTGTATGTCTAGGTGCACGTGCAACGCTGTGTTTATTAGCATCATGGTCTACTGCGTGCACTGCAGTACAACTAAGAATATTGATGGTGTTTGTGGCTGAGCTATCTTGGGATGAAACTCCATTCAAGACTGGCAGCATTATTATTAATTGATGAGTGTTTTTATCAGGTGAGATTAGTGACATATAATTATTTGTGAGTATGAGTTTTTAATATGGATTCTTTTGTTTCCTAAGGTAAAGGTAAACAATTGAATATTAATGTCTACTGGATAAGGAGGACTAGGATCTAGAGCATCGGTCATATGCCTGATCATCGATTGCTGTTAATGTATGGCTATCAGGTACAATGTGATCTATGTAATTTATATGATTTATATTCTTAATAATTTTGTGATTGAAATAATTTATGTTTTTGCAGATGCAGTGCTTAGAAAATGCAGGTTATACGTATCTATAACCATACATTCAGTGCAAGGCTTGTTTTACTTAATAATTTACCCAGACTTTGTTTGTTTTGTTCTTATTTTATTCTATTTTTTTTTTTTTGTTAGAAAAAAACTAAAAATTTGCAGCAAATTATTGAAACACAGAAAATTATGAATTGAATGAATATTTAAAAAAATTGTGTTTTCAAAATATTTAAACTATATATTTAAGGTTTTTATGAAAAATGTATAGCCTCAAAGTTTTATCAAGGGGCGCGATAGCGCCGCTTTGGCAAGAAAAAGTACGAAGTACGATTTGTCGACGGCGCGACTCTATATACTTTGAAATTAGGTATTCCTAACCTTAAAAAAAATCTCGATTGCATTTAAATCATTATTATTGCGCGTATGCGCAATCTGTTGGTATCTACTTAAATATATTATCCTAATTTTTCATGTATAAAAGGTTCATTCAAGAATATTAAGTTATTAACTTAATATTGCAAGTTGAAAATTTGCTCGGTATATTTCATTTCGTTCAGAGTTTCCATCCTCTCCCAATATTTTTCATCTCCTCCGGTCACTTAATTTCCAGTGAGTATATTTGGTATTATACACCAGTGGTTACAGTAGTTAATCTACTTTACCGACATTCGTCTGCTACTCGGTGACACGCGATTATAATATGCATGTAATGCTATACGTATATATGCATATATTGCTATACGATTATATGCGCGATGCGATCAATGTCTGAACCAATAGTAGCTTGTTGTCTATCGAATAGATCAAGATTTAATGAAGTGCAATAGCAAGAAGAATATGCTTTGTAAAAGATCTGAAATCTCTCTTAAAAAAAAACTTTTTTGAAAAGTGAAAATCTTGGCAAGAAAAAGGCTAATAAGCGTAGTGAAAATTTTTTTTTTTGAGAGATGATAAATACTGGTTTATTGCTACAAAAAAAATCGATTTTGGCCTGTTAACTCGAATAAAAAGCATTTTCACGCTTAAGTGTCAGAAAGAAAAAGTTGTATTACCTCAAGATCTACAACTTTTCCATTTAACTTTTTTTTTTTGTAGAATGCATAGTTCAGAGGTCTCCTCCGAGATTGAGGTTAGTATGCAATTCATAAATATTGGAGCACGAATGTGTCGCTGAAGCATGGATGTAAAATAAATATTGCTCATACTGTATACAAAACTTATAAAGTAAAAAAAAGTTATCGCAAGACTCATGATAAAGAATATAATTTTTATCTATAGGCATCTGTAAATGTCGACAGTGAGGAAGCCAATGATTTATTATAAGGACGTATAGTCATTGGAAAAGGCCCGGTGGCAAAGTATATGTGGTGTCATGCATGTAACAATACATTGTCTCTCCGTTACTTATAGGCAGAGAAATTCGTTGGATTAGTAAGTAAATGGTTTATAGAATGTCTCTGTTGTAGGATTATTGTTTCAGTAGAAACTGGGAAAAAAACGAATAAAAACTTCTATGATACATATCGGAAATCAGCTGTGGGTAGGTGAATCATTTCTTTAAAAAATGATGGACTTTGTTGTGAAGCATTTAATACGTGATTCTGATTGGTTGCTGGTTGGTTGTCTAGGCAACGAGATCAGAACCGCGCGCTTTAAATTTATAACCTCAAAACAGTCATAACCCTGGTAGAAATATTTGAGGTGTTTAAAATGAAATGTGGAAACCTCTATGGCAGAACAAAATATATGAAATGTAACTAGTAAAAAGCCTTAGTAAATTAATCATTACCAAGAGTGTGTAGTATTACAACATGTGTATTGATAAGTGGCACCCTAACCCTATTTGAAGTATTAATAAAGTGTGTGAATATTATTTAGTTTTTTTTTGAAATGTCAGTGAGAAGTTCAATTAAAAGAATGAAAAGTATGAAGATATAATATTGTGTCTCTATATGCCCAAAGTCACCCTCGATGAGGTTTGAGAGGTGAATTTAAAGAAAAGTTCAGTATCCGAGTCAGTAAGTTTAAGTCTACCATCATACAATGCCCTTTGAATTGTAATGATAGACAAACTCACTGACTCTTATACTGAACTTTTCTTCAAATTCACTATTCAAACCTTAATGACGACGACATTGGGAATTATTTATTTTAAAATAGTATTGCGGGTATGGTAACGTATCAGATGCTAATAAAATATTAGCAGAAGTTAGTGTGCCGCCCAACACTTATAGTGAATTTTCTACCAGAGTATATTAGACAGGGATACAATCAAGAGCGCGCGAAGCGCGCCTTCATTCCTAGTACTATATAAAATTTAATGTTAAAAATATATTTAGAAAGAAAAAATTGGCGAAACTAAGATAAATACCTACTTCTCAGCTCTGAATGCACCTACAATTGACGACAAATCTTTGAAACGATATGAGAGATACGTAGCAAAAAATTGATTCTTTAGTGAAGAAGTCTTGTGTGTCAGCCTTAGAAGAAGAAAAATCATCAACTCTTGCATATCAACAAGAAAAGTAAGTTTTCTTCAAATACAACAATTATCAAATCATTGAATTGTACAAAGTGAATTAGAATTTTATCAGCAAATTATTTGATTTTTTTTTAATTGTGATAGTACACATTTTTATTTACAAATATTTTACAATATAATTTTAAGAATAAATATGATAATTTACTGCATATGAATATACTCAATATGTAATCATGTAATGAGTTGTATACACAACTTGATTTTTTTAACGTACTTTATCCCAATATAATCAATTAAAATGTAAAACATGATTATTGATAAACAAGTATTTTATTTATCCTGATTCTTTAAACACGATCCTTTATAATTTCCTTTATAATTTACTTTTAATATATAGCAAGGATTCTGCAACTTAACATACAAACAACAGCAACGTTACTGAGCTTACAGATTCCTTTGATGTTGCATGGATAAAGAGGTCTCCTCAAAACAATAGTTTCAGTGGTACACTTAAATATCAGTGCTTCAGATTATTCATTATGATAATTCAATAGATATTTTATAAAATGTATTTGTCACGTAGGTGATGCTTTTCTAATAGGATTTTTTAATAAAAAAGTCATTGCATATGCTTGTCATAATATCTATTGTAAGCAATGTAAAATAAAGAAAACCAAAAATCACGATTGTAGAAAAAATCATAGTGGTTCTTCGAAATCTATGGAGGCAGACATGGCTGTAGAACTAATTTTGAAAAACGATTATATAGTCAGAGCAAAATGTAGAATAAAAACTTTAATAAGCGATGACAACTCATCTTCCATCGCAGCTTTGAGAAGGCTATCACCTTATGTTATAACAAAATGGTCAGACTTCAATCACGTTGCAAAAACGTTCAATTCTAAATTTTATGAAATAAAATTAAATGCTACTCTAAGAGAATATTTTTTCCAAAGTTTTTACTATATCTGTGAAGAAAAATCAAGAACATGAGTTAAAAGTGAAAGTTACTCTAGATTATATTATACCCCCTGCTTTTAGAGAACATGAAAATTGCGGGTCATTCTGCATACAGGAAGATAATGGTACACATAAATATAAATATTTCAAGGATAGAAAGTGTTTATCAGATTTAAGTTTGCGCGAGCGCTTGGAAAAAATACTACAGCCATTTATAAAAAGCGAAACACAGCTAGCAAATTGTGCATTAAGTCCACCAAACGAATCCTTCAATAATACAGTTATATCGAATCATTCCAAGTCCATGTTTTATGGCGGTTTAGAATCACATTGTCTTTAAGTAGCTATTGCTGTGTGCCAAAAAAATCTAGGAAATATTTTTATTGTATGGTGATTTATTTCAAGCTGTTAAAACAATATATCCACTTGTCTTTATCTCAAGTGCTGTAGTTTAAATTTTCATATAAACACCTATGTGTAAATTTTGCCCCCGGAGCCATGGGGTTCGGTCAGCTAGCAAAGACAGACAAGCAAAAATTGTTACGCTAGCCTGTTCCTACATAATAAAATAAGCATCTACACTACAAATTAAATATCTTGTACGAATACACTGTATATAAGGCACTATAATGATGAATACTGCCTGCGACTGACTTGAACACTGAGTTGGGAATATCTATCAAGATCATCACTTCTACACTTCATCGTTGATAAAATCTTGAACACACAAATTTTACTTAATGTTTCTAATATCTAAACCCACATAAAAAGTGTACATTTCAGTGTGTGTTGAGTGTGGTCATGTTTGTACATATGCATAAATGTATGCTAGGTTAGGTTGCCATGTATAAAACTTTCGCCATAATTTATGCCGACTTACCGTCGCCTGGTAACAGGGACATATGGTCATGATATGCCACATAATCCGGATACTGGGCATACAATTTGACATATCGTGGCCATATTAGCCTCAATTTCCTACGAGGGTGTAAGCTTTATTTATTTATTTATTTATTTTTTTTTTTTTTGAACCGTCAGAAGAAATCACGCATTCTCGTTGCTCACAATAGCAATATGTTTGATGTACCGAGAATACTCGATTTAGATAAGTCACTAAATCTTATGAAAGAGTTTAGTATTTGTCAAAGGAGTCTGTGATTCTCTACACTTATTCAAAGGTTTATTACTTGAACGAAAACAAGCTATCCTTCAACTGACTTAGATAAGACTGTTATTGTAGAAAGTACTAAAAGTATTGAATTCATGTTGAATGCCAAAGCTAGGTTACAACAAACCAAAGAAAATATTAAGTCTTTATCAGATCTTAAAGTTTCAAAAGCAATGAAGGGAAAACTTTCTAAGGCCGGTATCAATATGAGGCTTTTAAAACAGGGGGATTCGGTGGTTTAACCATCCTTTTAGGCGAAAATATAAATAATAAACCACGAGTTACAACTAATAAAAAAATTATTAAAAGTATTTTTGATCAGTTCAATGAAACAAAAAAAGATTAATTATGATTTCATAGAATAATGAAAATGTTATGTTATTAATAAATATTTATTATAATACTAAATATTCTCCTTTCATTCTCCTTTTATCTCTCTCTCTCTCTCTCTCTCTCTCTCTCTCTCTCTCTCTCTCGTGCGCGGTGTGCGTCATGCTCGAGCGCGTGTCAGGAGTGTACTTCTCTCTTTCTCTCTCTCCTTCTCCGTCCGAACTGTTTTTCTCGCGCTCACGGCATGCATGTCGCGTTCATGTGTCGGTGGGAGTGCAGATTATCCATATAAGTGACAGCAGACCGGCAGCGTTAAACAAGATGTTTTCGAGATTTAAAAATCAATCAAAGATCAATAGGTAGAGTTTAAATTTTTAACTATATCAGTAACCGTTGAGCAGCATATTTGAAAGTATTTCAAAAACCTGTATCGCAATTACAAACATGGACTGCAGTTCAATAAAATCGCATTTAGTATGGGCCCCACTTAATGCGTAACCTGCATTATATTACAATCAAATATTTTAGAGTTATTAATAAATATTACGAATTACTTTTAAAAAAACTAATATCATAATAATATGCAATAAAATTTCAATTTTAAATTCAATTGTATAATTTAAGCTGTAAAGCAAAATTAATAAAAACAATAAAATAAAAATATAAAATTTATCCATATCCACCTTTATTATTGTGCGTATGTGCGAGGTGTTACTGTACGTGCGAAAGGTGATATACTTAAATAAACATTCTCTTAGGTAAAAAGAATGAAGAAATTTTTTAAAGAATTTTATGCACTTATTTATAATAGTTTAATTCACTTGTTTGCGTTTAGATTCATAAAATTATATGCATCAATATTTGTAAAAATGTTTAAGATCATGCAAACTTTTTCGTTACGGTTATTTTTATTTAAAGTATTTCAAATACTAATCTATGATTTAAATCAATGTAGTCATGAATTAAACTAAACTAATTACAATAGCAAGCCAAAAATCAATATCTCGTTATTTTTATATTGATATATGTTAAAGTAAATTTTATATGATGTTATCGACGTTTTACAGCCAATTTTAATATTACTTGTCATCTTAAAATTTTTAAATTTAATGTAGAAAATAAAAATTCACGTTAATAGAAAACAATTTATATGAACAATATATCTACACACTGATTGATAGAGGAAAAGAGAGAAAAAAAAGAAATTGTATGTGTTCTCGCGCGCACGTAGGTTTTCGAATGAGTAAGTGTGTGTGTATGGCGTATGCGTGTATGTTTGTTTTTGTGTGAGTTTGTTTCTATGTGTTTGTGTGCGTGTGTGTATGAGTGAGTGTGAATGCATGTATATGTATATGTTTGAGTCCATAATTGGGATTTAAATTGCTTCAATAATAAAAACAGTACTAAAAATGTTGCTTATATTTGCTTATTTTAATTTATTTAATACACACATTTAATTTTATGTAATTACATATTTTTATATATTTTCATTTGATTTTTCTAGATATTCATCAAGTTCATCTTTACCTCTAAAATATGCTTTATTGATACCTTGTGAAATAATAGAAACTTTATAAATTATCAGTACATACAATTTTGAAAATGCCAAATTTGTGATCGTATTCCAACATGCAAATCATTAATATTTTGAACTAAAAAGCCAATTCCTGAAAGATTATTACAGTGTTGTATTAGCAACGTAGTAATTATTTCGAAAACATTTATGAATTTGAATTATAATATATTTGATTAAGGATATTACCTGTACATTGAGAAATTGATTGTTTCAATTTTGATTTTTGTCTCGTAATATTTTTTTTGTGCTTCACAATTTTTTCTCTTAATACTCCACGTAATTTGTCAATTACTAAAAAAATCATATTATATAAATAAACATAACTAATGTTCAATAACACAAGCATACTTCAAAATAATGTTAAGCATTACCTCGATTGATAAATTTTGACATTTTTCAATAGTATATCACCAATATTCTTGATTAACGAAGTTCCAAAACTCGACTGAATATAAGCGTATGTTTGTATACATTGGTATTGACGATTCATGTAATAAGGGTTTTCATGTATGTACACTAATACAAACACAATATAGAATGATTTGAGGATAACGTTCGTGCCAATATAGCCATTGATCTAATACACGTTGATTGTATTCCTTATATTGGGTTTGAAAGCTTTAACTACTATAAATAGTATAAATATTATAAATATAATATAAATTATTTTATTTTGACGAAAACATCGCTATTTCAAAACAATACGTAAGTATTTAAAATAATGTGTATGTATTAAAATATAATAGTATATTGATTTTAATTTGTACAAATGTAAAATAGGTTATTATAGCATAATAAAGTTTAATCAAATACATTTTGGCTTACTTACGAAATAAGTTTTCTAAATCATAATTCTATATCGTTGTTAGTTTTATTTTATTTTCTATACAATTAATTGCGAATTTTTTAAGAGTTTTATTTTGTACACAAATTTTCTTTTAGCTAATGTTTTAGAAGTTCAATAAAATTACAAAAATTGAAATGTATCTTTTAAGCTTTTTGTAAAAAAAAAAACACAAAATAAAGCCATCAAATTATATAACGTACAAATTAATTTTTTGGATTTAAGTGAACCTACATATTAATTACTTGAATTAGACAGATTAAATTGTAGGTTATATTTTATAATGTATTGATTTTGTAATGTCGTACTCTTCTGAAAAATTAAAATGTACTTTTTTATATAATAAATAAATTTTATGATTGTGTTTAGAACAGTGCACATATATGCAAAATGCCCGAAACGGAACTAATATAGCACAACGTAGAATGTCTGATTAAATGTGGCACTGTTCGACATGATTTAGCCTGGTTTAGCAAAAATTAACATTATTTGGAACAGCAAATTTCTCAGATTTCATTTACAAAATTTATTGTTAAAATTAGTTATGTTAGTTGTTTAAATATAAAAGTTATTTTTTAAACGAGTTATAATAGTATTTTCATTTTAAATTTGTTATTTAAATGAGTTATAACAGTTTTATTGTTCAATTATAGCATTTATGATTTTATTCTAGGATTCATTGATTTACTTCATATTTACGTGTATTTATTTGACGTAAGTTTTATTTTGATTAAAAACATTGAAATTGGCCATACACCTTCAGTTTATCATGGTTTTAAGTCGTGAAGATAAGTTGATTGTTAAAGGAACTGGACAATTTTCAGGAGTGAGAAGTAAACTAAATGATTATCATATTTTTGAATTTAACAACATTTTAAAATCATACACAAATTTTAATATGCAATGTACTGTAATGATGCAGAGGCTCTCTAACATTCGACAGGTCGATTTAAATAGGCAATTTATACAGATTTTATTCTCTGGATCAAGCAATAATGGCCACTGGATTTTTTACGATAATAAAGTAATTCATGTTTACGATAGTATCAATAAAAGAACTTTAGATGACGATAACATAATTACGATAAATCGCATGTTTCCTAATAAAGAAAATTTACGCATTACATTTGAAACACTTCAATATCAAACTAATTCTAACGATTGCGGAGTATTTGCTATAGCTTTTGCAGTTGCAATTGTCTTTAATGTATGTCCCTGTAATAAACTGTTTGATATTAACAAAATGAGAGAACACTTGTATGAAATGTACGAAACATTTCCTATCTTACCATTTCCATTAAAAAGTAGTAATGATGTGTATGGAACAATTCAAATGAATAATAATTTCAATAATGCAATTCATGTACAAAAATTCAAACAGTTATCTTTAGATTTATCACATATTAATATTGAAAAGATTGAATCTACTTATTTAGAAAAATTAGCTAAAGATCAACAATTACTAATCGAAAATGAATTTATTAATTTAAAATCGAACAACAGTACGAATATAAATTTAGAAGAATGTACGGATTATATCATTGAAAATTTAAATAATGACAACAAATACGATGTTATTGCTGCATCAGAAAGTAATGATTGTCGAGTCAAACAAATAATCAAACAAAATTCAATTAATGAATGTTACGTAAAAATGGATATTCTTAATCTTTCGAATAAAAAATATTACATTAAAAACAATGAATTAAAAAGATCTTTGATTCATAACAATACAGTTATTGATGCTAAAAAAAAGAAAAATTTTACATAAAAAAAATAGAAGACAGAATTTAACTGAGGAACAATAAAAAAAATTAATAATGAAAGTAGAGAGAAAGAAAAATTAAAGAATTTAAATGCAAACACATATAACACTGCAGAAGCTAACCATAAAAAAGTTTTGAAACAAAAAATTAAAAGGCAGGAACGAAGTGAGGAACTATACATTAAATATAACACTCAAAGAAAACTTACCGAAAAATTAAAGAAAAAAAATTTAACTAAAACTGAAAGTTTACAATTAAAATAAAAAATGGCATTAAAACAAAAGTTAAAAAGACAAAAGCGTATATCAAAACAAAAATCAGAATTGTCAAACTCGGCAAATGAAATTAAAAATTTAAATGAATTTTTAATAACAAAATTGGATGCCATGTTCGATTTCGATTTCGATGAATCAGCAATTATGGAGAATGATTTAGGTAGCATGAGTGAAATATGTGAATTCTGTAATGCTAAACATTTCAAATTTGAAGAAACATTTGATAAGAAGTTTTCTAATTGTTGCAATAAAGGAAACGTTGTTTTATCTGACAATATCACTTATCCTAAACGTTTAAAAGAATTAGTTTCTGGAAATACTGACGAAAGTAAACACTTTTTAAGTAATATTAGACAATATAATAATGCACTTGCTTTCGCAAGTTTTGGAGCCAGATTTGACGCTCTTTTCGGAAAAGGAACTCAAGTTATTCGAATAAGTGGTCAAATTTACCACAATATTTATACCTTACATCCAGACGAAAACGAAGCCAGAAATATGGGCAACTATACATAATTGATAATGAAATGGCCTCGCAATCACGATTGAATAATAATGTGTCATGTTCTTTAATGCTATTAAAGGAATTAGATCATTTTTTTTCGACAAGTAAACATATGTATATGCTAAATCTTACAAAATGATGCACCAAGTTGAAATGGAAGAAAAAAATCGCTTGAAAAATAACAACGAGTTTAATACTAAAGAAATCATAATGTATTTAACACGCAACTGTAATCATGATAAACGTAGATATAATGCAGCTAAATGTAATGAAGTAGCTATTATATGTAGCATTATCCAGGGTAACTTTAAGAAACAATTTTACTTTCGAAAAATTCAAGTTTCAAGAATGAAAGTAAAAGTAATGAAGATTCAAATAATCTATATACGAAAAATATTGTATATTATGAAATATTACATTAATAATATAAATATATGTAACAATAATTAATATGTATATATATATATATATATATATATATATATATGGGACGTTTCACGTCAACCGAACCATCAGTGCACCCAAAATTTGGGTTAACCTAACAAGACATTTGAGGTCTCAAAATTATCGTCTGGTCAAGAGCTTTTGAAAAAGTTCTGGCCTTTTCAAAAATCCAATGTGGCGCATAAAATATGGAGCCTGAAACCCACGTTTTCATAGCACATTCAACAAAAACAATAGTAAAAATGTTCTAATTTGTGAAATATCCAACCAAAAAGCATGTACAACTCATGATAGGACATATTATTGACAATGCTGACGGAATTCCAAAATCAAAAATGGCAGAATCAAAATGGTGGAAATTATACCTCCACCAAACCCATTTTACCGCAACAAATGATTTTTGATCAGTTTAAAGTATCGATATGGGGGTTTTCAGGGTCACTGAATCTTATTTTAACCTCGACATTTCAAAATTCGAAATGGTGGATCCAAAATGGCGGACATTATACCGCCACTAAACCAATTTTACCGCAACAAATGATTTTAAATCAATTTAAAGTATCGATATGGGGGTTTGTGAGGTAAATGGTTATAAATGTATTATCGGAATCAGTATTTGTGCACATGAATCTTATATTTTTCCGGTCTATTAGATTTAGAATTATCTGTCTGCGGTTTTTGCACTTACATTTTTCTATTGTTCTGTGTATATGCATATGCCTGCGTGGATGAAAAAAATATATAATTTAGCCAAATGAATCAATCATTAATGACATTTTGTGCACTCTTATCAATTCTGGCTCCTCGTTCGTGGAGTTCTTAGTGGTGATAAATGGCTTTCGCCAATATCATAAATTACTCTGTTCCTAGGTTCATTGGCATTTGAGTAATGCATGACTTTCAACGTTTCATTATTTTCTGGCATAAATCCATGCCCCATTTCTATGTTTGTGACAGGTGGACAGTTTTTAAATCTCTTTGTTAGTAATTGACGAGTTTGTTCGTGATCTTTTTTGGTGTATAAGAAAAATTTTATATTGAATGATCGCCCATTAGCCCATGAATAAAGAGCTTTAACATCTAGAATTGCTTTATTTTTTGCAGCTTGTAAGCTCGCTCTTGTAGCTTCTCTCTTTACTATCGCTCCAACTCCATCGCAACTACCTTTTCCGTGTGCTGTTGCAAAACAGTGCCATTCAGCATCAACGCCAAAATCTCTCTTATGACTCATTAAACTACTCATTTGATAACGATTTTTAAAATGCTGTTTAGCACCATCAGTAGCATATATTACCTTTTTTACTGCGAGACAAACCTTGCGAATTTCAGGTATAAGCTTTTGCTGCATTATGTATACTGCAGTGGCATCATGAGTAGTACAGTCGGACATAGATACTGTACTGAAATGCTTTCCTTCAGATTTATAATAAACAACAGCAGGAAAAATCGTACTTTGATCCTTATTAAAATGATATGCCTGTGCAGCATCTTGGGCTGTAAAAGCATAGTTCTCAGCAAAATCCAATTGAGCAAGAACCTCTTCATCTGAAAGATTATTTTTCTTCCCAGAAATAAACTTTGATTGTTCCTTAGCGATGAAGTGATGAGGTATCAACTTTTCTAGGCTAGAACATAAAGTTTCAATAAATTCTTGCGATGTTAGGCATTGTTTTATCAAAGTGTATCTATCGGTTGATTGCCACGTGCTGAAGATCACTTGATCAATATTGTGCTCACCCATAATGTTCTCAACGTAATTAGAAAACTTTTGAATGTCCGGACAAAATTTGCATTCATTCAAATAACAACTTGGTTTGGGATCCTCACATAGAACGAAATTCAAACAATCTTTATAATTCTTCAGAATATTGTTTGAGATTTTTTCTATATTTACTGCGTCAATCATCGCCTTGAAATTTTGGTGTATCATACATACACATACATTGTGTGTACCAGAGGATCCTGCAAAGACACAACATTTTAGTCTCAGTTCCACAAACTTGGTAAGCCCAATCGGATGTTCAGGAAACTGTTCTTTAAATTGATTATGAAGGCTCTTAATATCAGTAAGTAATAATCTTTTCTGCACTTTTATTTTTTAACCATATAAATAAATACTGACGGTATCTTTTTTTATTTGGCATAATTCTGCTGTTAAGATCATTTTCGTAAAAATCTTCAACTTTCTGAGTAGTTTCTACAGGTAATGTTTTTTCGCGTTTTGCAACAGGAGCCAAAACTCCATCTGATTCTCTTAACTGTTTTGCTTTATGAGCCATTCTGTGAGACACACCAAATTGGTTCATAATTTTACGTATTGCCCAGTGTTCGGGCAAAATAGTAAGAATAGCAGATCCATTACTGACACGTAATGGATCGTTCTCCGACAGGGATTGGAATTTGTTTTTAAGTCCAGTTAAATTATCTGTAAGATCATCTTGCATAGGTGCATCCGTGTTTGAAACCGAAGGTGAGTCAGTCTCTGATTCAAAATCAACACTCATACTGACGTTTGGAGATGACAAATCATGTAGTTTGTAAAAAGATTTTCTACATGTATCACAAATCAGTGAAGATGTTGGATAATCAGGATAGACATCTTGAGATTCATTGGAGATCTTCCTAAGAGATTTGCTGTGTCCTGTATTAATATCAAATGGATTAACGCATCTATCGATATTTTTTCGCAGGAGAAGACATTGTTGTAGGATATATGAGAAAGCACAACCAAAACAAAAAAAAATGTTAGAAATAACAAAATTACGGCTAGTACAGTTGAACAAGGAGTTGCCGATAAAGTAAGACTTACTCAACAACTGCCTTAAAAAGGATGTTGAAGAAGAAGTCGCCAATGTATCTATTAATGTACCTATTAACTATCCTGAAAAAGACTGTTGGAGAAAAAGTCGCCGATGAAGAAAGCATTCCTTGAAGAAAATATTCCTTTCTATGGGTTGCTAAACGTGGGAAGGGGTTAGGGGCGTAGGTAAAAAAGAGGGATGAAATAAATCACTTGAAAGCAATAAATTCCTTTGCCACAAAACAGTTTTATTTGCTGAAGTCTTTGCACAAGTTGTCATTGGACACGAGCCGTGTACTTGCAGCATTAGGCTGTTGGAAGAGGGCCGAGGTACAACGCTGGACCCGGCCTCCTTATGTGCCCTCCGCGACGCTACTTCACTTGTGGGTAATGCGCAGCCGCCTAGCGGCGCGCCGCGGTACTAGCGCCACGGCGATAAGCGCTGCAGCGTGCGTGGCGTGTTCGGCGGGTTGTGCGTTAGCAGGGGCTTTTCGCGAGAGAGCCTGCGGGTGGGTTATGACAAATATCCGCCAGTTTATATTGGCCATATTGAATTTTGAAATTTCGAGGTTAAAATAAGATTCAGCGGCTCCTTAAACTCCCATACCGATACTTTAAACTGATTTAAAATCATTTGTTGCGGTAAAATGGGTTTGGTGGAGGTATAATGTCCACCATTTTGATTCCGCCATTTTTGATTTTGGAATTCCGTCAGCATTGTCAATAATATGTCCTATCGTGAGTTGTACATGCTTTTTGGTGGGATATTTCACAAATTAGAACATTTTTACTATTGTTTAGTGTGCTATGAAAACGTGGGTTTCAGGCTCCATATTTTATGCGCCACACTGGATTTTTGAAAAGGCCAGAACTTTTTCAAAAGCCCTTGACCAGACGATCATTTTGAGACCTCAAACGTCTTGTTAGGTTAACCCAAATTTTGGGTGCACTTATGGTCCGGTTGACGTGAAACGTCCCATATATAAATATATATAACAATTGCGCTAAAAATTGTGTAGAAAAATATAGTAATTTGATTGTATAGAAAATGAAATTTTGTGAAGAAAAATATTTTATTGTTTATACACTGGTCGGCCCCCTTTAATATAGTGAAAGAATAAAAATACGACTCTCGAAAATATTAACCTTACCAGCACGTCTTCGCCGTGAGAGTCGGGAAACACATTTATGTGGCTAACGCTGGAAGAAAAGAATCGAATTTATTATATACACATTTATACGACATTAGCTACAATAAATCATTTTACTATCATTAAAATATCTCTACTTACATTTGCTGTGCAGATAAGAGACCATAAATTTTATTGATTTTTACAATATAGTTTTAGATTAGAAGGATCGTATTGCCTGTGTCGACTACGCGTTCGAAATTTTGTGGAGGTTGTATGTATTTTTATATGCATGCAAGTATTAATCTAGATGAGATTTCACGAGATATTTATACATAAACTTCAAACTTTGCAAAATAATAGATAATAACATAGCGGAGGGCAACTATGTCCTGGTTTTTTGTAAAATTGTTTTTACTATTTGTTATAATCAAATAACTTTATTGCTAAGTTTATGGTATATAAAATCAACTGTGGTTTAATCATAAAGGATAGTGAAGTAAATAATATCAAGAGGTGTCAAGAAAGGAAAAGTAATAAAAAAAATATAAAGAAGAGAAGTAAATTATCTAAGGGTAATAAGATTTATAATTCATTTAAAAATCTGAATACATGTATAAATTAAGATATAACTTAATCCAAAATTTATATTTATCGATTCTATATTATGTTTCAGAAATTTCCAGTTTACATGTAGGAATGAAAGCAACGGCATTGCATTTCATAAATATAGTAACATTAAGTATTGTAAAAAGATATGAATGGCTTCACGGCACACAGGAACATTTGAATGACTCTAAATTTTTAAGGCCCAAATTTAAAGGCCCAAAAATTTAAAGGCTCAAAAAGTAGAGGGCCCAAAAATTTAAAAACCCAAAAATTTTAAGGCCCAATAATGTTAAGGCCCAAAATTATATCCTAGATGTTAAGTTATTGAGAACAGATGTGAACGACTTCACGGCACACGGGTACATTAAGTCTTTTAATATAGTAGATAGATACTTATGATAATTTGACTCAACAGCTGCTGACCGAGAGAACTTGCTCCGTATCATCCTCAGGGAGTGAACAAAGGCTGATGCTGCAGGTGAATCTCACAGTAGAGAAACGGTAACACTGCTCAGGAAGTAAGATGGATCACTCTACTTCCTGAAGAGTGAATTTCAATTAAGAAGATTTGATGAATCATTGAGCGTCTTGGAGAGAGGTCTGATCGACCGAGTTTGGCCCATCAATGAGAAGCAGATGGTATTCCAGCGAAGATACTCAATGGACAACATAAGCAGAAGCGAAGTGATGCAACTCATGCAAAAGCAGAGCGAGATCAAGTCTGTAGAGGAATGGTCTGGGGCAACTTCTACAGCGTTCTCCAAGCCGTCAGCGTCCAAATGCTTTGACCTGATGGACATGCGAATTGACATGAACAGCCCTGGCAAAGACCAAGCCAACAGAAAACTTCCATCAGAGGATGGGGAGCTATCGAATCACTCAGATCAACAGAGTGCAAAAGAACCAGCTCCAATACTTCCCTCAACATCGGTAGAAATACCAATGTACAGACCACCGGAGATGCCGGAGTTCAGGGCACCCTTGTATTTGTCAGAGAATGGCAGGAGTAAAGTCGATTACTCTAAACATGTCGTAAAAAAGAACATGTTAAATCATTCAGTAGATAAAACGGAAAGTGTTCCATTGAGTGTAGTAAATGAACTCGTTGAGAACAAATCAAAAGTTTTGTTTTTATAAAAAGAAAAAGAACTAGAAAAGTCTAAGTTTGTCGGATCAACTAAGAATCGAATTGAGTAACAGAGACAGTTAAGTTACTAGAAACTACAAGCTTGCTCTTAATACCAAGTTTGAAATGTTCGACGACTATTTGAAGTCTGAATATAGAATCAAAAAGTTGCTCTATATCATAGATGATGATGATGCAAGCTACAATTCTACTATAGACGAATTAAAAAGATTTGAGGATAAATTAAAAGTCCAAGATATCATGATAAATAGAATTGACACGATATACTGTAACAAGATAGTTAACTTAAAAGAGCTCAAAGAGATCTTAAAGAAGTTAAAAGATATTAAAAGATATGAGCCTATAACGACTAGTATCTCAGCTAGAAAAGATCTGCTTACAATTAAATACTTACCTTTAAAAGAATCTGTATCCGATTTTCATGATACCCTGAGGAAAAAAAAGGTTGAATTTACTGTAGTGACTTAAGTGAACCTACAGAGGGCGCCCTTTCAGTCAATGCTACTGCAGACTTCAGTAAAACCTACTGAACTGTCAGTTTCAAGTGATATGAGCATCGCTTAAGTTAAAATTATTCGTCGCGCTTCAGTAGAGATTATTGTTTAGAATAAAGAAGCAACTGTGTTTGTGAATTACTACAATTCTAGACAATTTTGTATTTCAATGAATACCCAAAGTTTCAAAGTTCATATGATATGCATGCAGTGAGCTTCATTTTACTTGACCGTACCAAGTCATCAATTTTTATTTAATCATGTCATACTATCTGATTGAAGAAATTAATAGACATTGTGCATATTATCATGATAATAGTGCAAAATGCCTTGTTTAACAAAACTAAACTAAAAATAAACCCATTGAGACACTCATTGTGGCTTCGAGTACATGAGATAAGGATTTCACATTTTTCTTGGCATCGGTGATTTGGGTCAAAATCTCAAATCAGTCAATAGGGAACAGACATGATTTTGCTATCTACATATAAATACCTATATACCGTAGAAAATAGCATAAGAATACGTCATGTATCAATTTTTTGCTGATTTAGTACCTCTAGGACCTAGTATGATTAATTAAAAATTCGTATGTTTGAGTAGTTTTTAAAACGGCAGCTCTCCAATATGGCGGCTCAAAGGATAAAGACCTAACCTAACGTACGGGCATTTGAGTGCATAAATTCAGTCATCATGAATCTATTTCGATTTTGAAGCATTATCTCTCACCTCTTTTATGATTTTGGATAAAACAATAAGGTTATTTTATGTATTAAAATTTACATGCGTTTATACATCTATATATACATACATATATATATATATATATATATATATATATATATATATATATATATATGTATTCATCCTTCGCGCAGCCATATTGATCACGTGAGCTCTCAATCGTTTAAACGTATTATTAGCAAACCGAATTTTCAAAGAGCAGATTCCCACTAGACTATATAGAGAAGCTATCGGATCACTCTTATACTTGGCAAATGCGACTAGACCAGATATTTCCTATTCCGTGAATGTACTTAGTAGGCACCAAGTGAATCCGACAAATTATGAGTGGAACATGTTTAAGAGAATATTCCAGTATTTGTCAGGTACACGAAATTACGAGTTGACTTTCAATCGAATAGACAACGATCTGATATACACAGATGCCAGTCTTGCAAACTACCTGTGGATATGTTATCCAGCTGTTCGGCTATACGAACTATATCGAACCTGATGAGACGGACCCGTCCATTGCCGAGGAACCTTGGGAGTAGGCAATAGAGATCCTCAAGTAAAAGTGAGTGTTGGAGATACTAGTCCACTTGAGACTATTCCACTTGCGCATATGCGAGGTGCATAGAGCTGCGGCGTTACGCTCGGCCGGCAGTCCGTCGTGAACTCTCCAGGAGAGAGCACGCCGTGAAGAGTCCTTTGTTTAATAAACGTGTTTTTCCAAGAGACATCTTGTCTATTATTCGACTACCCAGACTCACCCAATCTGAACCCCACCATATACCATTATTATATATACTTTTATTTTAAAATCAGAAGTAATTCTATCATAACATTAAAGCATAATACTTATTATTTGAATTTAAATTTAATTCAAAGACTGTATTATTATTGAGTAATATTATGTAGTTATTGAAAAAATATATTTATTTTGATCCTTGGTGATAATCCTTGGTAGAAAATCACCCATTTAAAATAGCCGTAAAGGCAAAAACTGGCTAAGTAAAATGTGAAAAAACTGAACATTTTTAATTTCCTAAAAATAGCGATATCTTGGGCATTTTTTATGGCTGAGAATTATATTTCATGAAAATATCAATGAATTAATTAATTCTTCGGATGTAAAATACAAAATTATTAATATTTAGGCGTAAGCTGAATAATTTGAATAATTCAAACATATGGCGAAGCATAATTTGAATAATTCAAACATATGGCGAAGCATAATTTGAATAATTCAAACATAGGGCTTGAGTGGAACAACGTTTGCGTAGCTCAGTCGGCTAAGGCGCACGGCCGTACTTATTTGGCCTAGTGCAGGGTTTGGGTTCAAGTCTCCGAACTCGAATCCAAGCCTGCTAGATACCATTTTCCAATTCTAACCTCAAACTGTGATAAACACGTGTTACCCAGCTATGTTTCTCGACCAACTATGGGTAGTTTGTACTTAAGAACAAAGTAAGCAGATTGAATCCAAGAAATGCCCATTAAGTTGGGGAAAAAGCGTTACATTCTGTCTAAGAAATTGCAAAGAAAACTGCCTAGTTCTTAGATTTAATTCCAACTGGCCATTAAGTGGGTTACCGATTCTACCAGGAATACTCTTTTTACTTTTGAAATATAATTATCTCGAATATAAAAAGCAGACGTGACCAATTTATCAGCTTCTATCCTACAATATCTATCCTATATGCATGCAACTGCGCACGGTAAAGGCGCTTCAGACGGTATTGGAGCAACATTCAAAAGAGAAGCTTCCAGACAGAGTCTTTTGCGTAAATCAACTAAGCCTATTTTATCACCGCTTCAGCTCTTTCAATGGGGTAATCAATCCATGAAAAATATGATATTATTCTTTTATAGTAAACAAGAGCATACAAAATCTCAGAGATTTTTAAACGCAAGGTTCAAAAAAACTCCTGCAGTACCTCAAATATCAAAACATCATTGTTTTATCGTGGAAAAAGGAAAGATTCTGTTATCAAAGAGATACTCTAATGCTTCAGATGGATTAAATCTTATTTATAAAACATGAAACTTTACGAATGAGGGATGAACGCATCAGCTCATAATATTTCTCCAATATAAAAATCCGCGATGTTCTAATTTTCACACTGCTTCACGGACTTTAAGCGAACTCGCATCAGTAAGACCCATATAACCTCTATATTGCTATCTCGAATGAAATAACACTAACACCGAATTTATGACTTAAAAAAAACGTCCCTGATAAGTGATTTCAAGACGTTTTCAGAATCGTTATGGAAATTACATTACTATTACTGACCATGTGTGCATACACCATGCCCCTTTTAATTTGCAAGGGCCTAATTTTGTAATATTGACATTAAAATAGAAATTGCCGAACTCACAAACCCCTCAGCATCAATTTTTGAGCCAGTCAAACGATTGTTCACCATTTTGTATTGCAAGGGCCTATGCAGCCGCCATATTGGATCCTCCATCATGTTGGATCCACCATATCCGTCCACCATTTTAAATTTTACATTTTCACATCAGAATTGTAATTATGAACTCCTAAAACCCCTGTGTATCAAATTATGAGTCAGTCGAACGCTTATTCTACATTTTGAATATCTAGGGACCATAAGGATGCCATATTGGATTCACCATCTTGAATTTAGTAATTTGGATATCAGAATTGTAATTATCGACCCCAAAAACCCCTGAGTATCAAATTTAGAGCCAGTCAAAAGGTTATCTTCTATTTTCAATTGCAAGAGCCTATACGGCTGACATATTGGATCCGCCATCTTGAATTTCATCATTTTTAGACTTGATCCATATTTTATGTCATTAATTACTTTTGCATAAACATTTTTAGCCTGATGCGCTCATTCATTTTGAATAATTTCTGTAATGAAAGTAAAGTCCTACATCAAGCCGTTGTATTAAGCCGCCATATCGTGTCAGCCATTTTGAAAATCGAAAAACGCCACTCGGCTCCAAAAACTAGACGAAAAAACACAAATTTGGAATCCTCGATTGACTCTTAAAAGTTTAAACAATTCTGGAGAGCAGGGGATGTCCGGTTTACAAATAATGCCTCATATATATATATATATATGAGGCATTATCCACGTTGAGGGACGATCCATGTCAACCGGATCAGTGCTGTGTCCAAAATTTGGAGTGACCAAAAAAATCGCCCGAGGGCTCATTTTGAAGCTTAGGACATCTACTTTCAGATTCCGTGTGCGCCTTTGCAAAATCCAACATGGCGGCCGGAAACTCAAGAAAAATCGAGTTTCCAGATTAAAAAGCTTGTAAAAATAAAAATTCGCAACCAATCTAGTTATTTTTGGCTCAAATTGTAGCTGATGGACGCACTTTGAAAGCTGGAGTGGTGAGTTGGCACAATCCAACATGGCGGATCCAATATGGCGGCAAAAAGTCTAATAATATATATATATAATTCGCCGGAAGGCTAGACTCATGGCCAGAGGTTTTAATCAGGAGCTTGGAGTGGATGTCATGGAGACATATTCACCAGTAGTTAAGTATACCACTCTTAGATTACTATTTGCCCATGCAGCAGAACGTGACCTGAAGATAAGACACTTAGATGTCGAAACCGCTGATCGTCGGACTGAGATCTAAAAGAAGACGTATATATCCAGCAGTCTGAGGGTTATGTCGACCCATACCTACCTAACATGGTCTGCAAGCTTCGTCTATACATTCTCCAATAACAGCGAGGAATTGAAACTGGTAGTGTTCGTAGACGACTTGTTGATTTTTTCAGACTCAAGAAGACTGATCCAGAATCTTACTCAAAAGCTACAGGAGCATCTTACATTAAGGGATCTTGGTGGCATCAAAAGGTGTTTTAACGTCAACATCATTAGGGACAGAGCCAGAGGACTTCTCTTCATGAATCAGACTAACAACATCATGCACATCCTAAAGAAATACGAAATGGAGGAATGCAACCCCTGCAGCACCCCCATGAGTGCGGGATCAGGCATGCCACCAGACACGTCCCCAAAGTCCAAAGCAGAACTTGAATGGTTGAGCAACCTTCCATACCAAAATGTGATAGGATCCCTCATTTACCTGCTCCAAATGACAAGACCAGATCTTGCATATACTGTAAGCACTATGAGCCGATACAACAACTGCTATGGATCAGAGCATTGGAAGGTCCTCAAGAGAACTTTACGATACCTACAAGGAACCAAGGACTACGGACTATGCTTCTCCAGAGATGGAAACCAAAGACTGAAAGGATACTGCAATGCCACCTGGGGATGTGATCTGTCGGATAGTAGGTCGGACAAAGGTTTTATTTTTGTTTTGCAGGGAAGCGCTGTTAGTTGGCATTCTAGAAAGCAGCCTACAGTTGCAACCTCCAATACAGTTGCAGAGTATCAAGCCCTGTCGTCTGCAACCATGGAGGCTCTATGGTTAAGAGGCTTAGCGATGGAACTAGGAGTGCAGGAAAGTCAACCAATTGAGTTGATGTGCGACAAGAAGGGAGCTGTGGATTTGGGAAAGAACGGCCATTTTTCCAAGACCACCAACGTTTGTACAGAGACTCAGGTTCTAGAATTTTACAAATACTTTTCTATTACTGGGTACAAAATATATTATAACAATAGCTCGATAAATCAGTGCGATGGAGTTGTAGTGTATATATCTGATGCCCTAACAGAATATACAGAAACGATTCAAATTGGAAACAAAAATTTTACATACCATATTTCAAATTGACAAAAATAGCACACTTCAGATGTCTGTACTATACAGATCGCATGATTTAATAAAATCAGAATTTACTTAATGTCTAAAAAGTTCTTGAAAGATAAGCAAAATGTTAAAAATCACATTATCATAGGCGATTTCAATATCGATACCTTAAAACCAGATCAGATAGGACAAAAATTCTTAAACAATTTCATGGAAAAAGGTTTCTCACCAGGATTTCAAACGATAACTAGATCTTCACACTCCATGGATACGGGTTCATGCGTTGATAATATCTACATTAAAACCTCTACAATCAAAACAAAAACCTACAAGTTACTAAGTAATATTACAGATCATTACCCACTATTTCTATCATTTAAAAAACTTAAAATTGATAATTGGAAACAAAATATTAAAATAATCGATTACAGTAACCTTAAAAAATTAGCTTCACATGAGAATTAGAATGAGATCTTGTCAATGCGTGACACAAATCCTGCAACAAACTTACTAATAACTAAAATAAGAAACTGTGTTGAATATGCCTCAAAAACTAAGATAGTAAGGAAATGGACTTCTGTCATCGACACCTAGGAAAGATTGGATTACAAAAGCAATCATTACATCATGTAAAACCAAAGAAACACTTTTTAATGTCTGGAAAAGGGAACCTAACAACATCACTGCAAAAAACGAATACAAAACTTATGATAAAATCTTACGTAAAGTTATCAAGGATGCTAAATTAAAGTATGATCAATTGCAAATGGAAAGAAACAGCGACAATCCTAAACATTTCTGGACTTTGATAAATAAAAAACTGGGTAAAAACAGGAAAGCAAATAATCCAATTACTAAAATATACAACGAAAACAATAAACTAATAACTGATTCGAAGGGTATTGCAGACAGTATGAATGAGTATTTTGGTAATGTTGGTCTAGAACTGAGCAAAAAAATCGAAATGCCAATTAATGCTAAGCTAAAACTACCGAAATCAAATACAAAATCAATTTTCCTTAAACCAATTAATTGTGCCCTGGTAGCAGCGTTCTCGAGAAAGTACCTGAAAGCTACCGAGATTTTTTAAATCTAGCAGGTTTTCAGAGTAGAATCTAGATGAAAGCCCCGATAAATCAGACATGATTTCTGGAAGAAATCTCGGTAGAATTTTTTCTCCACTATGATTTGTTCATATGACCTTACTTTTCACACCAATGATCCTGCTCTGCATTGTATATAAATTCATCTACAATGTTTTTTGAAGGGGAAACATGATTTTTAAGGTGCACATTAATAGTGAAAACCTAACCCTATACATGCATGCTCTCATACATGACAGTATGCACAGCATTGTATGATAGTTTTCAAATGAGAGCCAAAATAAAATTGTGAAAAAAGCTTGTGAAAAGGATTGTGAAAAAATGATTATGAGAGATTTGGTAATTGAGAGTAACTGGCTCGCATACTGATGAGATTGAAATACCTGTGCAAACCTCACCATCGGTGACTTTGAGCATCAATGACACTTTTTACACAGTAATTGCACTTGAACAACACAAAGTCAGTTAGTACAGCATGCTTGTACATACTGTCACATATGACATGTATGCATGTGTAGGGTTAGGTTTTCACTCTTAATGGGCACTTTGAAAATCATATTTTCCCTTCAAAATCATTCTAGATAAATTAATAGGATAAATATTCATCATTCAACATTGACTGAAACTGTGAGAACTGTAGTTCTGTCTGCTATGCTATTCTGCTGTTAACATAGCAGACAGCCACTACAATACGCGTCATATACTTCTAGTATGCCTGTGCCTGGCCTGAACCGTACGCACATGCGCAAAAAATTAAGAGAACTTCTGCTACACAGGTTTCAGCGTAGAAATTACGCATATTTCTCGACGGATTCTAGGTTTCATTTCTACCGAGTCGCTAGGGAACGGGACAGAACTTATCGGCCATTTGCTACCAGGGTACTGAAATCGCAAACATCATAAATAAAATGAAACTAAAAAATGGCGCGGTTGATAACATAAACGCAAGAACAATAAAAGCACTTGCTAATCACCTATTAAAACCACTAGAACAAATTATCAACCTATGCATAAAAACTTAAATCTGTCCCGATCCCTTAAAAAATGCTGAAGTCATACCCATGTACAAAGGTAATAACAAAAATTATGCTCAAAATTATAGACCAATATCCCTAATTTCCAACTTAGCAAAAATTTTCGAAAAAATCATTTATGACCAACTTTATGATTTTGTGGAGTCTTGCAATATCATCTTACAAAATCAGTATGGATTTGTTAATAACAAGGGAACCAAAGACGCTTTACAAAATATTACAAATACCTTATATAAAAATTTAGATAGAAGCAAGCTAATTGCTATAGCCTTCCTAGATCTTGCTACAGCCTTCGACACTGTTAATCATAACATCCTACAACAGACAACAAAGAGTTAAAATTAACGATACACTGAGTGAATCAATGATTGTAAATACGGGAGTACCACAGAGCACTATCCTCGGGCCACTTCTGTTCATACTTTACATCAACGATATGCTAAAGGAAAACATAATTTTATATGCTGATGATACTGCCATAATAATTGAAGATAATACTTAGAAAAGCGTTGAACAGAAACTAAACGAAGAAATAAAAAATATATCGAACTGGTTCGCCATAAGCAAACTCTCATTATGGGGATGTCGGAGCCAACGTGACCAATTGTGACCTCCACCTCGAGTTGTAGTTTACATTGTTTGCTTACAATATACCTCGTACCATAAAAACTCAAATTGATAATTGTTTTTTATTGTATAGTTATCGCGAAACACAGAGTTTTTGTTGATTCAATTAGAGACAAATTTTATTTTATTAAATAATGTATACGAAAGTGACGGTCATTTTACTGATATCGTTGTCGTCACCTAACGTCGTAGTTTTCGTTATTTTCAGAAATTATGCATAATTACACAAAAATGTGACTATGTTAATATAATTTATTATAACAGCGAACGCGGAACACTGCATTTTGATACTACAAACAAGTGTAATTATGTATTATTTATAATCTAAAGAACTTTTGAGGTTAGGTAACTCCTGCACCAATTCGCATGGCTCCGACCTCCCCTTAAATCTGTCTTACATGTCCAAGCAAAATTGAAAGAATAATTTTTGCCAGAACGATGAATGCATCTACCGAAACCTTCACTAGAGCGAGACAAATGTTAATCAGATATTGGTGAATTGAGTGCAATAAATGGTTACAAAACTTGGTTTAGTAGCACCCTGCTACCAAGACCCATAGTACATTGTAACCTAACAAATTCAGCATTAATATAGTTATGATGCAGGAAAATTATTATTGTAATTAGAGTTTTAATTTAGAATTAAAAATTATTACTAGTTGAAATAAGAATATTTATTTAGGCTGTTCACACAATTTATCTGTTACTTTGTTATTTTATTTTTATTTTATACTACTAAAAAATGTATATTTAGTATTAAGATAGATTTTAAGTTTTTTTGTACCGGACCTACAAACAGGTAACTCTGTTTACCTCTGTGGGTGATTGCGTGGATTGTTATTGTCATTATAACTTCTATGTAATTATATTTTTTGGTAATAAATAAATAATAATTTTGACCTGCAATATTTTACTAATAAAGTATTTTTTGGGGTTAATTTTGTTCCTTAAGGAAGATTATGCCAATAAATTTCAAATAGCTAGCAAGATAATGACATGCAATACTAATGATGTAAATATATTTCGAAAATTTTTTTAAGGTTAGAGAATCAAATTGAGTATGTGTAAGGGCTGGCATATCCTGCTGTTGTTCAGGTAATTTACCAGAGTATTTATTTTCTTAGGATATCGCTCAAACTTTGTTTACATGTTCAATTAAGTGTCCTCTACAACGTGGTTTTTTTTACCCCCCAAGCGACATCATTTTTAGAGATATTGAACCTCGAAATTTTGTATTTTAACATGGTGAGCCTATACCGAGTCTGAATTTCGAGAACATTTAGTTGAATTGCGAAGCGAGTTTTCTTAGAATATTTTTAAAAAGCTATATAAAATCTGTTTATTCAACTTTAAAGTTCTTACATATAGTTTTCTTTCTTAGTTACATTTACTCTTCTTTCTCCTACTTTTATTTCATTATGTGTGTGTATATTTTGTGTGTGATTGCATGTGTAGCCTGTTTGCGTAGTGTGTACTTTCATTCATGTATGTGTTATTCTTATGTGTGTGTGTCAGTGTACTTGTTCGTGTGGTGTATTCTCTTCTCTCTTCACTTATCTGGATTTTCTTTCTCCTCTTCCTTTCTCTCCTCTTTTCTCTGTTCCGTCTCCGTCTTTTCCTCTTTTTCCTCTTTTTTGTTGGCGTTTGTCACCTCCTTTGTCTCTTCCTTTTCTTTCTCTTCTGTTACTCCCTGCGTGTTCTTACTCTTTTTTTTGTTCCCTTTCTTTCCTTTCCTTTTCTATTCTTTCTGACTCCTGCATTTTCATCTCTTTCCTCTCTATATCCTTCTTTTCCTTTTCTTCTTGCATCCTCATTTCACACAGCGTCGCTTCCTTCCAGCTCTCTATTATCGGTTCCTCGTCTGCTTCCTCTTCTGTAATTTTCTTTATCCCTCCTTCTTTCCTGTTCCATTTGAACCATTCTTCTCCGATTCTGATCCTTTTATTTTCTAATCTTATCTTGATTTTCTCACCTTTTTCTGTCTTCTTTTCCTCTAACTCTCTTGCCATCTTTATCAGGTGGAATCTATCCTCCCTTTATTTTAGGCTTAGCCATTCATCTAATACATAAAAGTTTTCCTCTCTTGCCACCCATCTCCATTTCCAAAGTTTCTTTCTACCTCTCACCTCTTCAAAGTCTATCCTCAACATGTTGTCATTAACCTTTTCTGTCCACCATCCTTCCTTTCCTATTTTCTTTTTTATCCACTCTCTTACCTCTATCTGTCTCCAGTATAGTCCTTTCCTGATGAACTAGGACTTTTCGTATCTCTTTCTTTCTTTCCTGTCTCTTTCTGGTTCTTCCTCACTTTCATCTGTTGTTGCTGCTTTTTTCTTCCTTACTTGTGTGTCCTCTTCTGTCTCTTTGTTTTCTAATTTCTCTATTCTTTTTCTCAATTCTCTAATTTCTTCGTCCTTCATCTTGAGCTCTTTCCACCATTTCTCTTTTCCTCTTTTTTCCTCCTTGTCCTTTTCCAGCACACAGATTTCCAACTCCCGTATCCTTTCCAGAGCCCATTCTAGTCTCTCCGCCAATCTTTTTGTTTCACTCATTTTCTTTTTTACCTTTTCCTCTTTTGTTTTCCTTTCCCTCCTGCTTTCGCCCGTCTTTATACTTATGAGTTTCTCCGTTTTCTAAACTGTTCGTTTTCTCTCCGCCTCGCGTTGTTACCTCCCTCTTTTGTGCGTTCTTAAACTGCTTGCGCGCGACCCACCTGCTCCGCTCTTTGCGTTCCGTTTGCCTCTTCTTCCTCGTTCCGTTCCGCTCTTTTCCTTATCCATTTTATTTGTAGCAGCTTCCCTAGATTCTTCTGTCGACCATTCAGTATCTCTTTCCATGTTCCTTCCGTTTTTGTATTTTCGCACTCTTCCATTATATGTTTTGCCATCTCCATTTTTTCTCTGCATACTCTGCATTTCCTGTTTTCTTCTTCTGTCCAATATTTATTTGCTCTTGTTTCGTTCCCCAGTCTAAATCTTGCTTGCGTCTCCAGTTCTTTGTTTCTTTTTTTCCTCCTTTTTTGAGATACTCTGCTGTTTCTCCGTAGCTCTCTATTACTTCCTTTATTTCTTTTGCGTATACTGATTTTTCCATTTTTTCGTTCCACTGCTGTCTCCCTATATCTTTGCTTATCTGTTCTAAATCCGGCCATACTGGTCCTTCTTCCATCTTTTCCATATATCCTTGTAGTGAGATTCCTCTACCTTCCAGGTATTTTCTCCTATGATTCGCATCTTCCCTTACTCTATGCTGTCCTCTCGCCTCCTTCTGTAGTTCCTTCCAGCACTCTTTTAGCAGCGTCCCTTCCTCTGCTGCCTTTAGTTTTTTTTCGTACTTTAGCGCTCTTTTCCCTGCCTTAACCGCTATTCCTTCTCTTCTCGTTTCTAACATTAGAGCGTGTCTTGGTGTGTTCCTGTCCGCTTTTAATACCCATTTCACGTACTTGTCTTGTATGCTCTCTATTTCTTTATATTCCTTCCACCCCCAGATTTCAGCTCCATACAGTATTAGCGCTTTTACCATGCAGTCAAAGAGCTTCATCCTCAGTTGCCAGTTTTCTTTGAACAGCTTTTCCCCTATGCTCCAAATTTTCCATAGTGCTGCGTTGGCCTTCCCTTTTACTTTCTTTATCTGTTCCTCTTCTTTGTTATTACATTTCATCTCGTACCCCAGGTATGTGAAACTTTTAACCTCCTCGATTTCTTTTCCGTTCCATTCGAATGTTACCTTCTTCTTCCTGCCTTCCCTCTTTCTGCATCTCATTATCTTCGACTTTTCTACATTCAGTTCCAGCCCTTTTTTTATGTATTTCTTGAATCTCTTCAGCATTTTCCTCATTCCTTCTTCGTTATTTGCCATTAACACTATGTCATCTGCGTATCCTATTGAGTATACTTTCTTGTTACCTAGTATCAGCCCTCCTTTCTGTACTTTCTCCTTTTCTTGTTCTAAATCTGCAAAGGCGATGTTGAATAGCGCCGGACTGAGTGGGCACCCTTGTCTCACTCCCTTTACCGTTTTGAACTTTCCTGACTTTTTTTACCAATTCTCACTCTGCTATGTGTATCTTTGTATATTTCTTTTATTATCCGTATGTACTTGTCTTTTATTTTTTTCTTTTCCATAATTTTCCATATCTCCTCTCTTTTTAGTTTGTCAAACGCCGCTCTCATATCAGCGAAGAATAAAAAACACTTTTCCTTTTTTTTTTTTATTTCTTTCTCTACTAAGGCTTTCACTATATATATATCGCATTCACTGTGCCTCTTCCTTCTCTAAATCCCATCTGTGTGTCATCTAGTACCTTTTTCTCTTCCAGTTCAGCTCTCAGTTTTTTTTTTCAATTATATTTGCGTATAGTTTATATCCCGTATCCATCAGCGTTATCCCTCTGTAGTTCCCTGCTTCGTCTTTATCTCCTTTTTTGTATATCGGTGCGATTAACCTCGTGTTCCATTCCTCTGGGAAGCCGTCCCCCCTCCATATGCTATTTAGAATGTTATATAGGAAGTCCTCTACTCTATCCCCTCCGAATATCTATGCCTCATTCTGTATCTCGTCTTCTCCTGATGCCTTCTTCTTTTTCAGTTTCCCGATTGCCTCCTTGATCTCTTCATGTGTGATCTCTTCTACTTACTCTCTTTCTTTCTCTCGCTTCTCTTTTTCCTTATTTCCTTTTTCTCCTGTTCTTTCCATAACTTCCTCTCTTTCTCTCTCTCTTTCTTCTATGTTTTTTTCCGTCCAGTAATTTCCTGAAGTATTCTTCCCATTCCTTTTCTGTAATCTTTTCGCTTAATTTTTCCCTGCCTTTCTTCCTTTTTTTATTTACCACTTCTCAGAATCCTTGGCCATTTTTTTCATTCTGTAGTTCTTCTATCACCTTTTCTCCCTCCTCTTTCTTTTTTTTCCTATTAGCTGTCTATATTTGTTGCGTTCTGTCAGGAATTCTTTTTTGTCTTCTCTCCCCTCTCTCCAGTTCCTTAGTGCCTCTTTTACTTTGGTTTTTGCTTCCTTGCATTCTTTATCCCACCATCCTTCGCCTGTCCTTTTACTTTTCTTTTTTCTTTTCGTTACCGCATTTTTGACTATTTCTTTGAGCTCTCTCCAATCTTTCGGTACCCATGCTTTCCCTAGCCAGTCTCTATATTCCTCTATTCCTTTTCCTGTCCAGTCTGCTACAAGTTCTTCCTCCTCCGTTTCTATCTTTTTCTTCATTTTCATTCTCACTTCCACCGGGAAATGATCCGATTTCCATTTTCCCGTTATCATCTTTTTTTCTACCGTTTCTCTTCTCTTCTCATTTGTTATTATGTAGTCTATCGTAGAGCAACCATTTCCTCCTAGATATGTCCATTCTCTCTCCCAGTCTCCTTCTATAGCTCCGTTTACTATACGCTTTCCTCTTTCTTCTAGTTTCTCGATCATGTGTTTTCCTTCTTCGTTTATGTATTTGTCTTTCGATTTCCTGTTTTCCTCTTTGTCTTCTGTTCTGAGTTTTCTTCCTCCTTTTTCCGCTGTTCTTGCGTTGAAGTCACCTCCTATTATTATCTTTCCTTCTTTTTCCTCCTCGCATAACTTTTCTTCTATCTCCTATCCATAACTTCTATCTCCTCCCAATTTTTTCCTGTTTCTTCTCTCATATATACTACTCCCACTCTTACTTTTTCTTTACCTCTTCCGATTTTTGCTGTTATCATTTCATTCGTGGATCTTGCCCTCCCTTTATGGTGATATCTCTTTGATCCTGACTTCGTATCCTTTTAATCTGTTTTCCCATATCTTGTTGTTTTTCTCTTCTACCCATGTTTCTGTTAGTCCTATTATGTCGAATTCCTTGACATATTTCCAATCTTTTTCTTTCATTTTCCCTATCCCTGCTATGTTCCACCAGATTGCCTTAATCTCTGTATCCTTCCCTCCTTTATTCCCTCTTCCTTCCTTCTTCTCTCTCTGTTTTCCCATTCTCCTTTCGAAACCATTGTTCGTTTCTCTCATTCCAGAACCATTCTACGTTTCCTATCTTAAATTTATTATATCCTATTTTTGCTTTTTCTCCCCTTTTTGCTAGTTCTCTGCTTTTCTTAATCAGGATCTCTTTGTTTCTTCTTTCCTTCCATGTTGAGTCGTGTTCTATGTACACTCCTTCTTCTAATTTTCTTTTATTCTCCATCACTTTCTCTTTCTCTTCTTTATTCCCCAGTTTTGCTCCAATCTTGGGGTATCTTCCTCGGATGATCCAGCACTTCCTCACCTCCACCTCCATTCCGAGCTTTTCTTTTATCCAGACTTGTACTTCTTCTGCCTTCACTCCATTTTCCGTTTCAAGTCCACTTATTACTATATTATTTCTTATTTTCTCTCTTTCCGCTTTTCCTGCCATCCAGTCCACTTGCTTTCTTCTTCTCTCTTCTTCTATCACTGCATTGTTTCCTGAATGTTTGTTGTTGTTTTTATCTTTTGTTCCTTCCCTTTCTTTCATCTCTTCAACTTCCTTTTCTATATCTTTAAATTTCTTTATCCATTCTACTGCTATTTCTATCCCTCCTGCTCTGGCTTGTTCTTGCTTTGCCTTCAGCTGTTCTATTTTTTCTTGTATCTTTTTCCTAGCTTTCTCCTCCTCCTCCTTGTTTTTCTATATTTCTTCTGCTATCTTCCTTATCTCTTTCTCTCTTTCTTTTTCCATCTTTAGAATTATTTCCTCGTACGTTTTCTCTCTTTCCTCGGCTTTCCTATTCATTTCTTCGAGCCTTTCCTCCCATCTTTCTTCTCTTTTTTCCTCCCTTTGTTTGGCCTCTTCTGCTGCTCTTTCTCTCGCTTCCCCGTCCTTGTTCATTTTCTCAAGGATCTCTTTCAGTGTCTTCTCCATGTCTTCCTCCTCTTCTGTCTTTTCCGTTCTTTCTTTTTCTTTATTATCTTCTTTCTCCAGATTCTCTTCTCCTTCTTTGGCTGCTTTACTTGTGCCTGGTGTGCTTAGTGGTGTTCTTACGATTAGCTTACTTTTATGAAAAATCTGTTTCTTTTCCTCTTCTTTGCGTTTTTCTTCCTCTTCTTCCTCTTTCGTTTTTTTTTTTTTGTTTTTTCCGGTATGTCCTCACCTTTAATTTTTTCAATTTTTTCTCCTGTTTCGTCCGCTTCTTTCCTTTTCCTTTTTAGAATTAGTCCTCCTTCTATTAGGTTAATTACACTCTGTGATTTCCTATCTAGTTGTGGTTTTGTCCCTTTTCCCCTTCCCTTTCTGCCCTCCTTTCTACTTCCCCCTGTCGCTTTACTATCTGTGCTCCTTTCTTGTTTGGGCGTACACCATTCCGCTGTTCCACTTCTTTCCTCTTCTTCTGCTGTTGCAGACTCACCCTCTCGCTGTGTTCCAAAAATCACCTCGTTAATCCTCTCTATATCAGACTCTACTGGAGATTTCCCTAGGGACTTTCTGTTCATACTCTCTCTCTCCCTGTCTCCCTCCTCTCTCTGCCCCTCTATTTCTCTCTCTCTCTCTCTCTCTTTCTCTCTCTTCCTCTGTTCTAACCTCAAATATTACTCGTTTTTATTTCGTTTTCTCTTTTCTCTCATTATTTCTAATTACTTATCTTTATTATTCCCTCCGTTCAGCTTCCTTCCTTTCACCTTTCTACCGCTTTCCTTTATCCTCTCCTCAATCTGTACGCTGCTAATCGCTTTCACACCACTCACTCAAAAACATACGTCCACTCATCACGTCAGCCATTTTTCTTTTTTTCTTAAAAAACTAGCTTATGGTATAAAATAGCAATACAAATCATGGAGAAAAGTTGGGTAGGGCAAACGAGGCTTTTTTTAAGATACAGCAATTCAAAGTTTTCATCCTATGCTATCAGTATATCTATATAGGTGCCCAGGGTTTCTCTCTCTTACAAGTTTTGAGAGTATTTTATACTCTAAACAATTTATATCACCATTCTAATATTTGATAATATGAATTGTAAGGTTTTGACATTAGATAACACTGTATAATATCTTAAAAAAGGAATTTTCTAATAAAAACCCTAATTAAGCACCACTGCAGTCGGTGAACTACCTTAAGGTGGCTTGGGCATGTGGTGCCGCATCAAGTGAAGGGCCCCATGGGTGCACATATGTTACGAATGCTTATTGCTGCTAATTGAAACGTAAAGTAGAAATGTAGAAATGTAAAAAAAACACCAAAAAGTTACAAAGAAGTTGCCAAAAAATAGCAAAAAGTATGCGCATTAGCAGTAGCTGTGACAACATAACCTCACATTTTATACATTTTCATACTTTTCTTTTGATTTATATTAAGTTGTCAACATTATGTTTTTATGAAGTTAATTGATTCCTCGGAACTAAAAGTATTAGTCTTTATTTGATTTATGGTGAGTTTTCAATTACTTCTGTAGTCCTCTCTTTCCTCTCTTAAAAAAATGATGGCCTTTTTTGTGAAGCATTTAATACGTGATTCTGATTGGTTGCTGGTTGGTTGCCTAGGCAACGAGATCAGTACCGCGCTTTAAATTCATAACCCTCAAAACAGTCATAACTCATAACCCTGGTAGAAATGTTTGAGGTGTTTAAAATTAAATGTGGAAACCTTGATAACAGATAAAATATATGTAATATAATTAGCAAGAAATGTTAGTAAAAATTAATCATTACCAAAAGTGTGTAGTATTACAACATGTGTATTGAAAATTGGCACCCTAACCCTAATTGAAGTAATAATAAAATGTGTGAATATTATTTAGTTTTTTTTTAAATGTCAGTGAGAAGTTCAATTAAAAGAATAAAGAGTTTGAAGATATACTGTGTTTCTGTGCCCAAAGTCGCCCTCAGTGAGGTTTGAGAGGTGAATTTAAAGAAAAGTTCAGTATCCGAGTCAGTAAGTTTAAGTTTATCATTATACAATGCTCTTGCAATGACAATGAATTACAATGAATTGTAAAAAGGCTACTAGACAACTAAAATGTGACACTGCCACTTCCTATGTTACCTAGAAATATGTAACCTAGATGATTCTGATTTAACTGTTTTCGTTCATATTTTCGCATCCAGGCTCATGCGAATTTTTTAATTGAGCAGGTCAAAATTTACTTACAGCCAGTTACGGAGAAGCTACTATCTCTAGCACATTGTATTTCTGGTTTCTAGCATATTTTTACATGGAGAAAGTGATAAATGTTTTCGATTTTTTGTCAAGGTATTAGGTAATTAGAATTTTGACTTTTAATAGTTGTGAGAAATTTTGAGACTGATACCTATTTTTCCATTTTTGCATTTATTCTCATTCAAAAACTAACAGCTCTAGAGAGCTCATATTTTGCATATAGATTTCTTTTGTGATTGTGGAAAGATATTTAAAGTTGAATCGACCTTAACTGAAAAACTTCTGATTTCGACTCCGACACTGATGTGAATGCAAACTCATGCTATACGACTAAATAATTATCATGGGTGTTGTAGTCGAACACAAAAGTATTTCAGTTAACGTTGATTCAATTTTAAATATCTTTCCACAATCACAAAAGAAATCTATATGCAAAATATGAGCTTTCTAGACCCGTTAGTTTTCGAATGAGAAAAAATGCAAAAATGGAGAATCAGGTATCAGTCTCAAAATCACTCACAACTGTTAAAAGTCAAATTTCTAATTAATGCCTTGACAAAAAAGCTAAAATACTTATCACTTTCTTTATGTAAAAATACACTGAAAACCAGAAATAAAATGTGCTACAGATGGTAGTTTCTGTGTAACTGTCTACAAGCAAAATTTGATACGCTAAATTAAAAAATTCATATGGGCCGCGATGTGAAAATATGAATGAAAACAGTTAAATCATAATCATGTAGGTTACACGTTTTCTAAGTAGCATATTAGTATAGTAATATAGTAGCATATAGTAAGTATCTGTGTAAAATTTCAGTTGTATAGGTTTTTTATAATGCAAATAAATGGCATCGTAATGATAGACAAACCCACTGACTTTTATACTGAACTTTTCTTCAAATTCACTATTTAAACCAATGATGACGACATTGAGCATTATTAATATATTTATTAAAAAATAGTTTTAAGGGATTTAGTAACATGTTACATGCTTATAAAATATTAGCAGACATTAGTGTGCCGCCCGACACTTATGGTAGATTTTCTACCAGTGTTATTAGACAGAGATAGAATCAAGAGCGCGTGAAGCGCACCTTCATTCCTATAATAATAAATTTAGTATATTTATCAAAAATGAGGTAATCATGGTCATTTTTTAAAAATCAAACCTAGAATATTTTATTGAGATAATCCTCAAGTTTCAGAGCATTCTGTTGTTTTTTTTTCATAAATGCCCAAGCCTCCTTAATATATATACTTCGCATACTTTTACTCATCATTGTGATAATGTTGCACTCCTTGATACATGATTTTTCACTCATTTATGTGAATGCAGTGTTTACATGGATTCACATTGATATATTTACATGGAAGGAAGCTATATATCATCCAAAGCTTTACAGATATAAAATTCAAGTAATTCTTACATTTTGGAAAATTAAGTATCTTAAAAGGGACTGTCTCGGGGACAGCACTGTCGACGGTCGGCGGTAGACGGTAGACAGACGACGGTAGACGGTGCAAAGTTCGTGCAAAGCACGAAAGCTTTTTGTACCGTCAACAGTGGACGGTCGACGGTAAACTGTACATAAAGCTCTCCTACTTGCTGCTATTTACCATTGATCGTCGACGGTAAACGGTAAACGGAGCAACCACAATATTGTGGTACGGTAGAAGGTCGATGGTAGACGATAAACGGTAAAAGGTAAACAGGGCAATCACAATATTTGGGTCCGGTAGACGCTGAACGGTGAAAAGTGAATGATAGGGTAGGTGTACCTGAAGGACTTCGCATGCGGTACAAAAAGAGCGTATACTTAGTAGCACAAGATCTATTCGTACTGTATAAGCAAAAAGAAGTACAGGTTAGGATTTATTATTTTGACTTGTGTGGACAGAGAGTGATTATTGCATTAGCACAATGGTAGTTGTGCTGACAATTTTATACATACACCGTGTTTTAAAAATAACTAAATTGTATAATATATACAGATATATAGTGAAACATAAAAAAATGTATACATGTCATACACCTTGTAAAGAAACTGCATGATTTAAGTAGATTCAAAAGTGCTCTTTGTTGCCCGGTACTAAAGAAAGTCTGAAGCAGTGAGTGCGGATTTAGAATTTTAGTCTCCGAAGTTGTATTACACCTAATCGAACTAATATCACAATTGCTTAAGTGGAGATATATAAACATAAATCACGGGGTATGTATAAAATTGACAGCACAACTACCATTGTGCTAATGCAATAATCACTCTCTGTCCATACAAGTCAAAATAATAAATCCTAACCTGTACTTCTTTTCGCTTCTACAGTACAAATAGATCTTGTGCTACTAAGTATACGCTCTTTTTGTACCGCATGCGAAGTCCTTCAGGTACACCTACCCTATCGTTCACTTTTCACCGTTCAGCGTCTACCGGACCCAAATATTGTGATTGCCCTGTTTACCTTTTACCGTTTATCGTCTACCATCGACCTTCTACCGTACCACAATATTGTGGTTGCTCCGTTTACCGTTTACCGTTGACGATCAATGGTAAATAGCACCAAGTAGGAGAGCTTTTTGTACAGTTTACCGTCGACCGTCCACCGTTGACGGTACAAAAAGCTTTCGTGCTTTGCACAAACTTTGCACTGTCTACCATTGACCATCAACGGTGCTGTCCCTGAGACAGCCCATCTTAAAAACACATAACAACATTTATTTCTATGCTTTATAATTTATGTATCAATATTTACTTCATAAAATTATATAGTCTTGAAAATTTTTATGTTAAAATGTGTTACGAAGCCTATTATTAGATCTATGTATGAATAGACATGGCAATGTCTCTACCTGCGTAATTAGATAATTAAGGTTATCTTTTGGTGGTCAATATTAGGAGCCAAGAAGTTTACCTTACATTTATAAAATGCATGAGTAATAATCTTAGTTTTTGCAATAAAAGTTTTTTATGTAACACGCAAACGATTTTCGCGTTTTTCGTACCTATTAATAGGGACTAAAGTGACTCTTTTTTGACTGGCGGGCAAAAAAGTTATTTTAGAGGGCAATAAAAACCTTTATTGCCCCTATATTCAAACAGCAGGCAATAATGGCCTTTATTGCCCGCAAAATTTTTTTTTTGTAATTAAAAAAAAGTTGTTTTTGATAAATTTGCATTATTTATTTATTTTATATAATTTTTGAACAAGACAAGAGCACGGTTGCCATGTCAAAAAATAGTTATATCAGTCCCTCTTAACACGTACGAATAAACGCAAAAATACATCCGCGCATTACATAAAATATGGTGTGCACCAAGGGCTAAGTGGGCTTTTTGGCCTCGTGGATTTTGCAGTACTCATCTGCGGCTCGTAAACGCCCTCACCTTTGGCTCGGGCTAACTCACCTTGACTCGTAATGCAAAATCCACACTCGGCCTAAAAAAGCCCACTTTACGCCCTTGGTACACAATATACTACTAAGTAGTTAACATACACAAGGACTAGGCTTTAGATTTTCATAAAGAATTAAATTTGAAACTATAAGAAACAATTTTCTTTTGTATAATGTAACCTTGCCGTAATATATTTATGGCGAAAGTTTGTATATAGATACTAGAATACTTTAAATAATAATTTGGTATATAAGATATAACAAAAACAAAATAATATTGCTTCAATATAGTCAAAATAGATCATGAAAAAAATATTTATAATCATAAATGACTTAAGGTAAAGATAATGAAAGATATAATATTATACTAGATTACTTTAATAACCTTTATAAAGTTGAGCAATGGCAGTGGCAGTTGTCTGGAAGCTTGACCATATCTGCTGAGAATAAAGTTCCTTTTCTCCTTGCAGCTGGCCCTCGTAATCAGGTTCAGCCTGAATTCCTTCAACACATTGCTGTTCCCAATTTGAATACCAAAGATCCATTATTGAATCCTCATCGCTTCTATCTTCACTCATGATTGATGGTTTGTTGTTTTTTGCAGTATTATCTTTCTTAAAAACTTGACAAGTCACGTATACACTTAATCACTGGAGCATAATTTTAATTGCACACACTTTTTATAAATATATATGATTGATGATTGATTAGCTCCAAGCCTAATATTATAACAAAGTAAAAATTTGTTTTCCAAAATATGTGTGTATATGGTTGAGAAAGCAGCTTGTTGTTGTCACCTTGTAGTTACTCGCCAATTCACTGCTTTAATTTGGATAATCCGCGTATTTATCTCTTCTACTTTAATTTCTGAGACCCTTTCACGAACGTGGCTATCTATACAAATAACAATGCCGCGCAATTTTGATAAACGATCCCATGTCGCAGTCCTGTCAAGCTCCCAAGTCTTTTGTCTTTAATCTCCAAGAAGCAGGGTTCAGAGAACGCAGCACTTTTCAGCTATAATTGCAAACGATACGTCGACCGAGCATCGACAGTACTATTCAACTTCCTTGCGACTATGCATACCGGATTTATGATTTATATAGTTCTACTAGTCGACAAACACAGACTAGACTACGACCTAGTACTACCCTACTGTAATTGCTACCCTAACTATCTCCAGGAAGTACTGTTATACTGATTACTATAAGTTATTCGCTCGCTCAAGTAGGACTGTAATGGATATTTTACTTTCTAAAACAAAAATTTGCTCTGGTCAATCCAACTCTTACTTTTGATTGCTATTTCTTTCTTATACTAAACAATGAATTGGGCCCGTTCTTGATTCTTCTACTTACTCCTGATCTTAAAAAAATACGTAGATACAGGCCTTCACACGAAAAACGAGAAAAACGGAAATATTTGTGTATGTATATGAGTGTGCTGGGCCGGGAGGAGGGGGGATATACATACACACATAGGCATAAGTAGATACATACAAGCATACATGAATGCACACACACACACATATGTAGGTGTACGTATGTATACACACTTGCACACACACACACATATATATATATATTCTTCATTGTACTATCCCCCATTTCTAAAAGGGGGATTATGATAGTATGGAATTGAAGCTCTTACAGAGCCAATCAGACCGTTATCGAAAAATTCCATTGGAGAGTACAGTGGAAATAGGGAGCAACTTCAGAGAGTTCAACAACAACAAAACCAGCGCGCGCGGCACTCGCGCTAAGCCAATTTCTAGTGTACATAACACGGAGTAGGAGGCGAGGAGATCAAACTTTTATTGGTCGATCGGGTGGAAGTGTCCCACCAAGCGGTAAAAAGTAAAAGCTTCGCTTAGTTATACCAAAACAAAAAACATAACCTATTAACGTGCGTCTCCTCGGCCCTGCGCGTAACTGTTTGAGCGAGAAAAGTTAAGAGAATATGCGTAAAAGAAAAAATAGGAAAAGTGTGGGAGAAAAGGAAATGTGTCATTAAAGGATGTACAACAACTGCAGGCTCTGAGATTACCAATGCATCGTTTCCCTAGAGAAGAGAAAATGCTTATCAGCTGGCTTACTGCAACTGGTGTAAGCATCGTTTCGGAGCAAACGTTAACTCGTGGATTACATTTTAAATCAAGTGATATAAAAATTTGTGTGAGTAACTAAACAAATGATTGATTAAATAATGTTATAATATCTCTTATAAGTATTGGATTTTGAGGCACCGCAAAATCCACATAGTAAAATATGATTTGAGTCCAGTATTCTACTTCCTTCTTTAAAAGGTCTGCTACCTCCATTTATGTAATTAATAAGCTCGAAAATGTCTACAATTGCATTCCACATTTTGTTTGCATCTTCTCTAAATTTCTAATGATATACTAAAATTAATAAGTAGAATAAATTTCCAGTTCAAACCTACCTCCAGAAACCGCGTGACTTTGTATAACTTAGTGAAGCAACACCAGCGCCTCTGGCGGGACCCGATCGTTAGAATAGACCGAGGCATCAAAATGGCTAGTCTTTTGCTTTTCCAACAGATATCCGTTCAGCGCAGCGTTGGATACCGGATGTGCAGAAACGCACCCGATAGCTAACTTCAGACCTCACTGACATTCGGCATACGAAACTATAGCATATAAATATTCGCCGTTGCGCGTGATACGGGATTGTTCGGAAATATTGTATTGACTATTAATTGATATAATTTACAAAGTACTGGAATAAGAATTATAACAATATTAAAGCAATTTCTTAAAATGAACTATCCAATGAAAAAAGACAATATAACCTCTTCTACAGTTTTATCTAAAACTAAAGCTCCCAAACCCACCTACCCTGCCCAGAGTCGGCACATCGGAGGAAGGCAAGCGACTGCGAGCTACAAATCTAAAACCAAAATGCTTAAGCAAAATGCAGCGCGTTTAATAAAAATAAAGTCGGGAAATCGGGGGTAGGCGAACGACTACAAGAAACAAATCTAAATTCGAAGTCCTTGAACCCAGCTACCCCACGTGATGTGTGTTTTAATTGTGTTTCAATAAGGGGATTCTTTTGCAAAAATAAGTCGGCACATCGGAGGAAGGAGGAAGGCAAGCGACTGCATGCAACAAAACTAAAACCAAAGCTCCCAAACCCACCTACCCTCCTTGCAGCGCGTTTAATAATAAAACACGTCGGCACATCGAAGGAAGGCGAGCGACCGCGAGCTTCAAATCTTACACGAATTAAAGCTCCCATGGCAAGAAACAAATAGGATAAGCGGGTTTTAGTACTAAATTTTAGATTTGTTTCTTGCCGTGGGAGCTTCAATAGGTGTAAGATTCGTAGCTCGCAGTCGCTCGCTTTTCTTCGATGAGCCAACGTGCTTTATTATAAAATACGCTGTAAGCAGGGTAGGTGGGTTTAGGAGCTTTAGTTTTAGTTTTGTTGCACGATGTTACTCGCCTTCCTTCGATGTGCCGACGTGTTTTATTATTAAACGCGCTGCAAGCAGGGTAGGTGGGTTTGGGAGCTTTAGTTTTAGATAAAACTGTAGAAGAGATTATATTGTCTTTTTTCATTGAAAAGTTAATTTTAAGAAATTGCTTTAATATTGTTATAATTCTTATTCATGTACTTTGAAAATTATATCAATTAATAGTCAATACAATATTTCCGAACAATCCCGTATCACGCGCAACGGCGAATGTTTATATGCTATAGTTTCGTACGCCGAATGTCAGTGAGGTCTGAAGTTAGCTATCGGGTGCGTTTCTGCACATCTGGTATCCAACGCTGACGTTTTCACATAAATAATGGAAAAAGTTAACAAAAAAAAATTAGGACATTGGTGTTGTGTGCCACAGTGCAAATTTTGTAAAAGTAGGTCACTCCACAGATTCCCTAAAAATGAAAAATTGTGCAAGAAATGGGTAATTGCTTGCAAGATTGGGAAAGATATAACCTCCAATATGTGTTCGCAATAAAATAGAAAAAAATTTCCCTGACCAAGACTCGAACCCCTGTCCTCCACTTGACAATCCAATGTCTTACTACCTGAACTATTTGTGCTGTTGCAAGTTTTAAACAACTAATCTAATCATACACAAAAATATAATTATATTTATCACTTTATATAGTTTATATGGATACTGTAAGATAAATAATGGAAATTTCAAAAGTGTTTATATTATTATTATTAATATATGCTGTATGCATATAATCTATATAAAATGATAAATATAATTATATTTTTGTGTATGATTAGATTAGTTGTTTAAAACTTGCAACAGCACAAATAGTTCAGGTAGTAAGACATTGGATTGTCAAGTGGAGGACAGGGGTTCGAGTCTTGGTCAGGGAAAATTTTTTCTATTTTATTGCAAATTATTTATGTGAATTATCAATATCATCAACTATTTTATAATTATTTAAATGGAAAATAAACAATTTATTTCAATATAAACAAATATTTAAATTTACTGAGTGATTTCTAACGTGATATATCACGTGATAAATCATGCCAAATAATCACGTGATATATCACGTGAGAAATTGGGTGATTTATCACGCGAATAATCATGTGATAAATCACGTAATTTTTTTCGCCAGGGTAGGCACCACTCCAGGCTACTATTCCATAACCGATTATGCTATGGAAGAATGCATAGTAAATCATTCTAACCCTAGTGGAAAAAAAATGTAATAAAGTATAATAAATCGTAAGAAATCGTAAAAAATGTAAGAAAATGTAAGAAACTATACCTTTTGTTGGATTTCGGACCTTTTTTGTCATACGTTTTCGTACACTTTCTTACATTTTCAGATTTGTTATTTTACCGCCTAATATAGTCAATGTATATTTTTAATTATTAATTCTATAATAAAATGCATAAGTAATTGTAAGAAAACAAAAGGATGTAAGCAGAAGTAAGAAAATAAAAAGGTCGCCATTTTCTTATATAATATTACGCTTACAGACAATTTTTTACATTTTGTAATACTTTTTTACGCATTGTTACATTTGTCGTTTCAAAGAAGAGACCTCCATGAAGTCCTGGATCAATGGATTTGTAAGAAATTGTAATAAAACGTAAAAAAAGTCCGAAATCCAACAAAAACGTACAAAATGGTACGATTTATTACATTTTCTTATATTTTATTACACTTTATTACATTTGTTATTTCCACTAGGGTAGTGTTTCTGCTGACATAGTGTGTGATAGTTTGTGAAAAATATAGACTAGATACTTTGTTTTTTTCTATTATGTATTGGATATGTTTATCCCATTTTAGATTAAAGTCAATGACAATTCCCAAGTATTTGTAATTCTCAACTCTAGCTATCTTTCTATTCTGAATTTACACAATCAATTTTAACAATTTGATATTTGATATTCAGATAGCTTTGAAGAAGATCCAACGCCTGACCTCTAATACCAATATAATATAGTTTATCTAATAACAATTTATGGCTGACTGTACCAAAAGCCAAATCGAGAAAAGATACTATTGTTGATATCGTTTTATCTACGTTATTGTATGTACAATATTTGCGTGATATAGTTCAAAGCATTTTTTAATTCAATATTTTTCATAAAACACATTGACGTTTAAATAACACATTAACGTTCAAAACGAGTTTTTTTAATCTATCTCGCGGCATTGATAAGAGATTTGAATTTCGCACCACTAAGTCTGTTCGTGCTTTTCTCGCTCTCTTGGCACAAAGTACAAAATTTGAAAGAAACGATACTAGCGCCACGTTACAAATCTTGAAATTGACAAGCGACGTTGCCATTCAGTTTGAAACATTCTTTCAGAATCGACTACCATCGAGTGTACATTTAACACAGGTTAGGCGTTCGGAATCAAGACGCTCTCTGGACTGAGCTTCCGTGTCAACATTCCCAATTGCAAAGATTTCTTCGCAATATTTCGAAAATCAGTACAATTCACCAAATACATAAATATCCGAATTATATTATTTAAACATTCATGAGCATGTAGATTTTTTCATCTAAGAACATTGCTATAAAACAATGTGAAATCCTTCTATTTCAAATTAAAGACTTGTACCTTAAAGTTAAGTACCCTAAAAAATCTTAACGAAATAAAAAGCAATATTGTATTTCAATAATCTACGCTCTTTACACACTTGATAGTTTTAAGTTAAATATGTGGTGGTCCCTTTCTACCACCACATGTGGTCTGACGCGCCGCCTGGCGAAGCACGACGACGTGGCGAGCGCGAGGGGAACTTATCAGTTTAGTCGCTATCGACAGTCAGTCGCAACCTGGCCACCGGTGTGGATAGACCATGTAATTTAGTAAACTTGTCTTTATTATTATTCCTTACCTGTGTCTGTTCCCCCTTTCCTGTCTTATATCTAATCGAAGTGTAGAAGAAGAAATCTCCATTTCTAATGTGGTGACTCCGACTCAGAACACTTGCAATCCAATTGCATAATCAACCAATTAAACAGCCTATTCGAAGACCCCCTATTTATCAAATTAAGGAATTAGATGCATTCTCAAGAAGTCATTGAAGAATCAGATAGTTCGTATTGCTCACCTGTAGTTCCCAATAAGAAGAAGGATGGAAAAATTCGTTTTTGTATTAACTTCCAAAAAATTAATGCAATTACGATTAAAGATTCGTACCCTTTACCAAGAATTGATGATACTCTTGATAAACTTGCAGGATATTCGTGGTTTTGTACATTGGACTTGAAGAGTGGATACTGGCAGATCAAGATTCGGGAAGAGGATAGGAAAATCACGGCTTTCTCAAATGGAAAAGGTTTATGGCAATTTAAGGTTATGCCATTCGGATTATGCAATGCACCGTTGACTTTTCAACGTTTGATGGAAAAGTTACTCAGAGATTATCTCTCAAAATTTTGTTTAGTTTATTTAGATGATGTCATGGTATTAGGAAAGTCATTTAATGAGATGATATCCAATTTAAAAAAGGTATTTGTTCGTTTTCAAGAAGCAGGTTTACGTCTAAATAAGAAAAAATGTGTTTTCTTCAGCAGGCAAGTCGAATATTTAGGATACATTGTTTCTGAAAAAGGAAAATCAGCTGATCCAAAGAAAATTCAATCTGTTGTGAATTGGCCAATTCCTCATAACAAAAAGGCTGTGTTGAGTTTTGTGAATTTCTGTGGTTATTATAGGCGTCTCATTAAAGGATTTGCTGATATAGCAAAACCTTTGTATAAATTAACTGAAAAATCGACTAAATTCATATGGTCAGAAGATTGTCAAAAAGCCTTTTCAAAATTAAAAGAGGTTCTTACAAGACCTCCAATTTTGGCATTTCCTTTTCTTTCTTCTGAATTTATTTTAGATACTGATGCTTCTGATCATGGAATTGGGTCGGTTCTTTCTCAGAAGCAAGATGGAATCGAACGTGTCATAGGTTATTATAGTAGAGTCCTTTCCAAACCGGAGAGAAATTATTGCGTCACTCGACGTGAACTCCTCTCTATTATAGAATTGTTAAAACATTTTCATCATTACCTTATCGGTAAGCCTTTCATCATTAGGACTGATCATTCCTCTTGACTTGGTTATTATCGTTTAAAGAACTAGATGGACAATTAGCTCGTTGGTTAGGGAAATTGGATCAATATGACTATAAAATTGTTCACAAGAAAGGTAATTTACATGGAAATGCTGATGGACTTTCAAGACGCCCTTGTGAAGATTTTTCATGTAAATATTGTTCCAGAGTAGAAGAAAAATTCAATGAAGAGACTATTTGCCGTATTATTTTTGAAGAAAATACATCGGAAGATTGGAAGAAGAGTCAAACTGAAGATGAGGCTATTTATTTTATTTGTCAAACGAAGGAAGACCAACATGGCAAGAAATTTCTTCGATGGATGAATTCACTAAAATCTATTGTTCACAATGGGATTCATTAGTGTTAATTAATGGAATTTTGCATAGAGAATGGGTTTCAACAAATTTAGATCATAAAATTCACCAATTGGTTGTTCCTATAGATAAAAACAAAGATATTTTAGAGGAAGCACATGATTCACCATCTGGAGGACATTTCGAAGTAAACAAAACTTTAGATAAAATTAGAAAAAGATGTTATTGGGCTACTTGCAAGAGAGATGTAGAAAATTGGTGCAAATCCTATGAAGTTTGTATTGCAAAGAAAGGTCCTCCAGATAAAGGCCATGGTGAGATGAAGATTTACAATTCAGGAGTTCCTTTCGAACGACTTCAAATGGATATATTAGGTCCCTTTCCACTTTCTTCTTTAGGCAATAAATACCTCTTAGTTGTGACAGACTGTTTCTCAAAGTGGGTTGAAGCTTTTCCTCTCTCTAATATGAGAACAAAAACCATTGCTGAGATTTTTGTTGATCAGATTGTCTGTAGGTATGGAGTACGTTTAGAAATAAATACAAATTTCAATTCAAAGTTTTTATTAAAAATTTGTCTGAGTTGTTAGGAATTAAAAAGACAAGAACATCACCATTACACCCACAATCAAACGGACAAGTAGTAAGACAACATCAAACATTACTTCACTATCTCACAAAATACATACACGACAATAAGAAAGACTGGGATCGCTGGGTTTCACTATTTCTATTAGCTTACAGATTCTCCAAACATGCAACGACAGGAGCTACTCCAGCTGAGATGTACACCGGTTTTCATCTGAGACTTCCTTTGGACTACACAGACTTCAGAGGAAACTGAACGAAATCCATAAAATAGCACGAGACCGGATTAACTTACAATCGGAAAAGACGAAGTCTTGGTACGACAAACAAGCTCTCAACGTTGAATATTCCCAAGGACAAAAAGTTTGGTTTTTTAACCTTCGAAGAACTAAAGGAAAAGCACCAAAACTACAGTCGAATTTGGAAGGACCTTGGGAGGATGTGAGAAAAATCTATGACATCGTCTATTGCATACGTCGTTCACCAAGACATAAATCCAAGATAGTCAACATCAATCATCTTGGGACTTACACTGGGAGAGATACCCATCAATGAAGACTGCTCTGCTCACGGTTTTTTTGAGCTGTGGTTTTTCACGTGGGCGTGAAGGTAAATACCGGAGCAGGGACTTGAGGTGAGGTTCCACGGCATGTCAACTTCCCCCCTCTTATCTGAAGACCGATTTCGACCGACCCTATGATGAGAAAATAAGAAGGATGATTGAAGTAGATTGTTCAAGAGACGGGTCCGTCTTAGTCCTATTAAGTGATGATTGGAATGACGTCTGTAAGCATTGCTCGGTAACTTGATGGCTAGGATGGGTCAAGGTAGAGGATGTTGATGTCAGTTCCTGTAAGTCATCATTGGATTGTAAGAGGATCAACCCGCTTGAAGGATGGATGGTTATGATTGTCGGGACGACAATCTGAAAAGGAAAGTGCAATGTTGTGACCGAGCCTGAACGTTTCGCGATTTGAACACCAAGAATCACGCATAGCGACCTTAGCAACGAGATCAACGACGTCGCGGATGCTGTTATTTATGTTCAGTCTGATCGTGACAGCTGATGAGCTGAGTCGTGTACGATTAGAATAAAGAGAGTTTGAATTTAAGTTGCGCTTTTATAAATAACGTGTTGTTATTTACATTAATCCGTACCCGGTTATAACAATATATATATATATATATATATATATATATATATATATATATATATA